>JAABKJ010001211.1:0-31292 GCA_011634705.1 Andricus grossulariae | reverse complement strand
ATTTACGGTATGTAACTTCGTAAATATAATTCTCATGGTTCTGTGACCTGATAACTTTATAAATGTACGATTTTATTTCCATTTCTAGGTTATAAAACTTAAGAATTAACCTGGCTACCAAAAGGGGTATAGTAGGAGGGCGGGGGAGGGGGGATTAATCTCTGCTGGATGTCTCAATGATTCAGTGACAACATTCTCTGATTTTCTCCATGTCTGCTATTTGTTCACCAGTGAAACTCCGGAATCTCACTGGTTTTCCAGTAACAAACGCAAAATACTGTTTCAAACAATTTCGGTTTCACTGCTTCAGCGATTGAGAATGCAGATTTCATGACTCATCGATATTCCCTTATGCCAAACCGTACTTCCAATGACCTCTCATTTGACAAACACATTTAACCAATTGTTGGGTTAGCCATGTAAATTAGTATCGTAACGGGCGTTCGTACATATTTTTATCGCAGTTGAGTTGTTTTCTGGGTATCAGTAGCTAACACTTTATTTGATACAATTTGAAATTCTTTGCAATTCCCACAGTGTTTTTCAGACAAAATAAAAATTACATGTTACAAAGCTAGAATTGAGTAGAAAATGACGAATACTGAACACCCATCTAAAAGTGTGAAATACGAACCTGACGAATCTGCACAGAAAGTTGTCAATGTTCTCTTAAACTGAACCAGTGAAATTGTTAATTGGCTGAATCAGTATTTTGAATTATTACTGGTGAACCACAGATTTTCCGCCTTTGACTGGGTGACCCACAGTAAGTGATATAACTAAAACAGCTTTACTGAATATACCAGTGACGCTAAATGATATATTCAACCAGTGATACAGCGCTCCACTCAGCCAAGACATGAACCTCCAGTCGTCTGGTACGTCATGCCGTCGGTCTGGTCTTTGCATTTCTCGAGTGACAACGAGTGACATTGACTATGCGTACGACCAGATGACTACTGACACTGAGTAATCAGTGAACATCACTGATTGAACCAGTGACGGAATTCCACGAAGTGAAACAGTGAAATCACACTGATGGCCGGTGACAGACTTCTGGCTGTTTCAACCAGTGAGATTTCACTACTTCATTTTAAGAGAGTGTATTTGGAAATTCGGTTCCCTGTATATAATTCTTTGTGATATGCATTTTGTTTCTATTTTTAAAAAACTTTCTACAGTGATTCTAATTACTTTATTCACAGTTTAGTATACAAATACATATGTTTTTAACTTGAAGAGAATGGATAAACCGAATGAGTTAAATGAATCTTTCGATAAATATAAAATGGTTTAAATGCCGAACCGACAGTATACTAATTTGGTTTTTGGACAAAAGATTTATTTCCTTCCAAATATGTTTTTCAGACTATATTTTCAAAGTTGCATGGAATTTCGAAACGTTTTTCTATTATCCTTACATTCTTCATACGAAGTATCTATTCATCTAGCTTTACCGTACCGATAAAATAATAGCGTTCACCGGAAGAACAGATAACAGTCATGTAAAATTTTTAAGAATAATTTTATTTAGGGACATTTTCTCTGCATAAGACAGGCATACTATCGATTTATTCATTTGTTTCTCAATCAAACTGAAGAAAAAATTAGTTTTTTGTGGTGAAGCGCTCGTTTCCAAATATTTTTATTCGAGATAAATTTTTAGTTTCCATTTAAAATACAGAAATTTTTTTATATCAAGCAGAATTTTTTTGTTATTTTCAAAATTTATATTCTAATTTTTTATTTCAACATTTTCTGCAAAATGATAGAAAATGTATGTAAACGATTATAACTAGTGAAACAAAATTTGAGTTTTGTGGTAGAATACCTCTCCTAAAAATAATTTTAGCTCCAAAAAATGTTTGGAAACATTATGTTTAGTTTTTTATTGAACATTCCCCTGACTGGTATGCGTAGAAGCACTTGCGTTCCTTATTTTAGCTCAAAGTTATAAAAGAAAAAATGTTTGAATACATTTTATCTCGGTAAGCTTGCGCATCGTTGACATAAGAAAATTCGATTGAAAATAATGTTTATTTGAAATTTTTGTCACTCCAGTGGAATATTAATGTTATAAAAACGAGATTCAATTTTAGGTTCAATGGGAAATTTTTCTGTTCAATGCAGAAGTTTTCTCTTGGCAATAATTTATGCTCGAAATAATTTTTCAGTTTTTATGCGTATTCAATTTAGGGTGATTGTTTACATTGTTTTTTATTTGGAGATTTTTGGGGAATAATATGGTGAAACGATTGGTTGATTTATTCTTTCATTTGGTGATTTTGGAAATCACAAATATATTTATCCCCTATGTTGCAGGAGACGTAAAATACTTGTTAACAATACAATTATATTTTTGTGAATATTAATAATGTTTTTTCTGAATGAAACAACATGTTGTTGTAACACATGCATAAGTAAAGAAGTATTAATAAAAAACAGTGTACGTGGAAATAAAAACTGTGTTTTTAATTCTCTGAACTGTTCCCCAGTGTGGCGTCAATCGGAATTCAAAAAGTCATTCTTTCATGTCGTAACTCGCTTTTCTTGACCTCCACGGCAAAAACTGAAGTTAGAGTATTTTGATTTTCCTCCGTTGAGGGGCGGCAGGTTTCAGGCCCATTTGATGTTCTTCTATCAGGGGCGCCGGGTCCATGGCCGGGCCGCTTCACCCTGAGACGTGTACATGTACACTACACGCACTGCACGTGACATGGTACTTCACTGTGTAAACCGTGTCGCATCCCAGCACTTTCAATCTCACCTATTTCTTATCTGGCGAAGTTATTTGTTCATTTATGTTAAATCGTTTATTCCTCTTTTATTTCAAATACTATCGAATCCCCAAACCCAACAATAGTTTCTGGTAGCATTATTTCGCTTAAATGATTTAGATGTGTAACAATTAACAACATTTTTGACATTTATTTCAATACATTACTGGTATAAAATAATTTTCAATTCCGATTTTTAGAAATAATTTAATTTTTATAATAAAAATTTCTCACATTTAAAAAGTTAGATTGGACATAAGGCGTTCTATTAATTATCTAAGTCTCACTTCTTATATAATTTATTCCTCACCTTACAGCACGCAAATTCTCCCAGGGACCCCTCTTCAGGTTACCCAAAGTACTGACCACAGCAATTGATGCATGAACGCTAATATTTCTGGCATGAGCAGTATTGATTTCTGCGTATTTCTAGATCAGGTTAACCCTTAATATGGCTGTGTTACTGGCGCTTGACACCAAATTCGCCAAAGTACACACCACAGCAGACCCCCCACTCCAAATTTCCCAAAGTGCTATCCATGGCGGACCCCCAACTCCAAATTTCCCACAGTACCAGCAATGGCGGACCCCCCACTCCAAACTTCCCATAGTGTCATCCATCGTTGACCACCACTCCAAATTTCCCATAGTACCAGCAATGGCGGACCCCCACTCTAAATTTCCCATAGTGTGCGCTATCTACTATTGCCCTATATCTTCACCTGCTAATAATTCATCAAAAGAGTCTTTTAAAGCGCTTACTGTTCCGTCTATATTATATAGCATTTCACCTTTGCTGTTTCTTATGCTGATAAACTCTGTACGTATACTTCTCTTTATCTCTTTCGATATTAGTTTCATGGTTCCTTGGAAGTTGTTTTGTAATTTCTTTTCTGCTTCTGTTCTGATTTAATTTTTACTTTACTTGACTAGTCGTTTAACTTTCCTCTTTTTGTGTCTGTGATAATTTTCAAGTCTATTCCTCTCATCACCGTTAAGATCTGTAATGTTTAACGTTCTCTCGTACGCTTCTTTCTTTTCTTGTTCAGCTGCCTTAATTTCACCGTTACACCATGGATCACCAGATTTCCTTCCTACAACCGCCGTACCACATGTAAATCAGCAATAATTAGTAGCCAGAACAATGAAAAAAGAATAAAAATTATTTGTGTAGAGTTTTGGCCAAGTCTTAACGTTGTAAGAGTTTCTATCCACACATTAAAATAGAAATTTGTTCACAAAATCACATTTTTTGGACGAATATCTATGAGCAATCAATAAGTATTGTAAAACGACGAACTGTAATAGTAAAGAATAATTCGTGCTAAGAAAAATAAACATCACTTCTAAAAAGAGTAGTTTATACTTTTTATTTGTTTATAACAAATCAAAAATAATTTAATGTTCCTCTGATTATCTGGTCAATTTTGTCCCCTGGCATACGTGTAAGTCCCTGATTTCGAAAAATCGAGTAACCTCAATAATTAATTGACCAATAGAAATGCTTCCTGTATTGATACTTTATGAAAGCATTACTAATATGCCAGGGGGCAAAATTTTACACTTCGACGGAGAATGATCCAGATAATTGAATATACAAAAAAAAAGTTTTTTTTATAAAAAAGTAGAAAATGAATTTCCGAAAATCTTAAGATTTACGCCGGGAATCGAACTTTTAATATAATTCCATAATATGTTGCTGTAACTTTATCCCGACTTCTTGAGGGTGTTGGTTTAATCTGACTTGGAATTTTTTTCTATAGGTACGGTACTGACTCAATATATATTTTTTCCCAAATATTTGAAAACGAAAGAAAGAAAACTTTTCAAATATCCGGGGTTTCGCGAGGTCCTCGGATCAATAAAATTTAGAGGAATGAAGCCTTTTGCTGAGGCAATCATTATTTTTACGGAAATTATAAATTTATTGAAAGGGAAAAATCTTTACACAATTCTGACATCACAGAGGCATTTTCAGGCGCCGTCAAACATCCGAAGACCCACAACTTGATGATGGTGAACCTCAATGTTGCGAAATATGTCGCGAAATGGAGAAAACTGGGTACAAAATAGAGATTCGCTGTGTATGTGAAGACCATAAGACTATAGTTGTAAGCAGCAAAGCAAACACGGCATGCAGACCACCTGTCGAATTCGCGCCCCAATCCTCTGAAGTCCGAAGCAAACATTGCCACTCGCAAAATCGGGGCGCCCTTCCTCATCAACCGCGAGTCCAGGCTTCGAGTCTCAGCGGCCGTTTTCAATTGAGAAATAAAAATGTAAAATGTGAATAAAATTGACTAAAAAATATTGAAATAGTTTTTGCAGACAGCATCTGCAAATGCACCAATTTTATGGATAAAACAATTTATGATTGTATGTAAATTTGTAAATTTATCCAATTTGAAATTATAATTTGAAAATTTTGAAATGACAGTTGAACCTGGACTTAGTGCCGGTTTTGGGGCCGACTTTGACGTTAAATCCAGAAACTCTGAACTATATTGTCTCTTTCCTGTTTTATCTCTCTCCTGTTTCCCTCTCTGTTTCGTCACGCCTGAGTGCACACCGCACATCCCTCCGCAAACGCCTCTCACGTATCCCCACGGCACAGCGTCAATTCTCGGAAGTGCAAAATCCAGGGGAGCTATATCCAGGTTTCACTGTATAATTTTGAAATCATAAATTACAAATTTATCAAGTTATCCAGCAATAAATTCAAAAACCTTCAATTTCGAATTGTGAAATTTCCAAATTATGCCCTCTGCAAATTTATTTATAAATTCCAAGTTTATCAAGTCGCCCAACTGTTATTTTTGATATTTCCAAATTTTCCACATTGATAATTCCGACATTACAAAACTGGCAAGTGTACACTCTTCTTTATGAATTATAAATTTATCAAGTCACCCAGCAAAAAATTTCATAACCATCAAATTCGAATTCTGAAATTTCCAAATTATGCCCTCTGCAAATTTATTTATAAATTTCAAGTTTATCAAGTCACCCAACTGTCATTTTTGATATTAAAAAATTTTCCACATTGATAATTCCAACATTACAAACCTGGCCAGTGTATACTTTTCTTTATAAATTAAAAAATTTGTTGGGCGACTTGACAAACCTGGAATTTATAAATAAATTTGCAGAGGGCCTAATTTGGAAATTTCAGAATTCGAATTTGGTGTTTTTAAAATGTATTGCTGGGTGACTTGATGAATTTATAATTAATAAGTTCAAAAATATAATTTTCAAATTATAATTTCCAAGTTATAATTTCAAACTAGGTAAACTAGTAAATTTACAAATTTACATACAATCATAAGTTGATTTACCTATAAAATTGGTGTATTTGCAGAAGCTGCCTGTAAAAACTATTTCAATATTGTGTAGTCAATATTATTCACATCTTTCATTTTAATTTCTCAATTGAAAACTGCCGCTGAGACTCGAAGCCTGGACTCGTGGTCGATAAGGAAAAACGCCTCGATTTCGTGAGTGGCAATTAGGTTTTTTCACTTCAACCACCAGGGACCAAATGCATGAGACAAAACTTTAGTTTTGTAATATCTTCGTGATGAATAATAATTATTATCACTTTATTATGTTATTGAATAGTTCTTGAAAAATAAAAACTATTTTTCCAATACACATATATAGAAAAAATTAGTTTTTACGAAGATATTAGCAAAATAGGGCAAAAATGGACCGAATCCCATGTTTTGGTCCATTGTTTTCCCCCTCAGCATTCAACGAAGTGAAGTTAGCTGGTGGTTGAAGTGAAAATACCTGATTACGCCAGGCAATATACGTAGCCATCCTTGCCGCGCATGCGACTTATGTAACTAGAGCAACTGAAGTAAACTGAAGTTAAACCAAATGAACAACAAATCCAAGAGGGAGCGAATTGAACGCATCCTGCCCAAATAAACATGTTTACATCGCAAATTTAGCTCCCCCATCAATATATTTACAAGCTATAGCTCAAATAAATAAAATCTCAAAAAAAAAGATATATTTGTTCAAATATCCTAAATCACCGAATCTAAACAAGACCACGTTTTCCCTGTCCTTGAAAATCACTCACACGTTTTGCTTTTCAAATGTAAGACTTCGAAGAATTTAGACATACTTAACATAACAATGACAACAATGGTTGACATTTTTGTCACTACGATGTATAATATAAGAATGATCACGTTAGGCTTAGTTACTATAAGAAAAAAACAAGGCACTAATCCTTACCTGCTGCTGGATTTATCTCTTATTATCTCTGGAATGGACAATGAGATTATTGCCGTGGATCAATTTTTGTAGTAATCACGAGGTGTGGCACGAAACACTTTTGTTGAAGAGGTTGATAAAACACTGGAGTTTATTTTATTGACTTGCTCGCGTGATATTTACTGATACTCAGGGATAAAAGGCCTCTAAAACCTCGGAACCTCAGAAGATAAAACCCATTAGAACCGACAACAGAATGCCTGATCTGTATTTCACTTCGAGATCGAGAGTTCGAGTTGTGCCCAATCGATTGTTACACCACCTGGTGGTCGATGGTCGCAGCATATTTGAATTTGAATAATAAAAGGAGACTCGAGGCATTGGAAATGACAATGAAAATAATCCACTGCGTTCACGTTCATATTGTGCGCGTTTGTGGTGGTTGCACAATTGATTGTTATACGACCTTTTTATTCAGGTTTCACCTTTTGATGTTAGTTGAATTCGTAAAGAGCCAGGGTTTTTCAGGAAAAGAAACAAATTTGGTGTTCCTATTCACTTTTTTACTCTAAGTTTGAAATAAAATAATTTAAATTCTTATTAATTACTCATTATTCTATATTTTTGTCTATTTGTAAATAATTGATAATTATTTCTTTATAATTTATTGTTAAAAAAACTATTAATTAATTATTATATTAATAATCTAGTGATTAAGATTTAATTATAAATTGTGCAAAACAGGTACTGTAAATTTGTTATTTTTGATTTATGTATTTATTATCAATGATTAAATATGATATAATTTAGAAGAGAAGAGTGAAAATAAATAACTCAAAAAATGTGCATTGATTTTTTTACCCTAAGCTCTTATTCGTTATTGTTTTTAATGACACTCATCGCTTTTCATGATAAATATTTTGTTAAAAAAGGAAAATAACTTATTTATTATTTTATTTCTATTTTTTGGTTTTGTGGCGCCATCTGTGATTTATATTGATAATTTTTAGTATGGAAATACACCAAGTTCTTCCAAATATTATATTTAAATATGGTTTTAATTACTTTAGAATGATAAAAAAAACTATTATTTGTAATATAAATTTTTTTAATCTATTAAACATACGCAATTACGCTCTTCCAAATCTATATAAATAATTTTTCCATTTTTCACATGTATATTTTCAATTCTTGAGTTTTCAATAACACACAAGTTTGAAAAAAAAAGTATTTCGAAGGTTTTGAAATGTTGTATTGTATTTTATTTGAGTTCAGATTTTTGGCGATCGATCCCCCGAAATTTGTTCGTTTTCCGGAAATAAATTCTCTTTTTTATTTTTAAAGTCGGTACCCCCGGGCTTTTGAAATTAACATGGGATTTTAAATAGAAAAAGGTCGGTTTTCGAAAAAATGAAAAAAAGAAGTACTTGTTATAAACTGTTTGTAAATTAATTTTTATTGAAGAAGTCATTTTCATCCAATATCTTTTAATTTTTACCCGCCCTCAACCCCCTTGTGTTGTGTCCGGAAACTGTCCCAAAAATGCAAAATAGCAGTTCTATGTACAATTCATGCTAAAACGGTATTTATTGGAACTTTTTCAATATGAATTATTTTTCTGCGATAAGTTACAAGTTTCCAAGTATTTTTCAACTTATTTTCAATTGTTTTAACAATTATTATTTGTTTATGCAATATTTTCCCCAGTAAGACGTTCAAATTTATTACTTTTCGGAATGAATGATAGAGTTGATGAATGTCAAGAGTACTATTTTTTTAAACATATTTCTCAATTGTTTCAAGAATTTCTATTTGTATAATTTTTTTCCACTCAATCATGAAAACTTGTTTTTTCTGGAATAAATGACACAATAAACAAATGTAAAAGTAATATTGTTTTGATTTAGGATCATGGGTGATTGTTTAAACAATTTTAATTTGTTTAAACAATTTTTTCATCTTCTCAATGGGGAAAAGTTATTTATTTCTGGAAATAATGTTGCAGGTAATCAATGTTAAGAGTGATATTTTTTGTTAAAGCCTGTTTTCAATTATTTAAACAATTAATATCACTTGCTTCTTTTTATAGGAAAGATGAAAAAAATTTAAGTTTTTGCGAATCTCTTAAACTATGTCACTTATTAATCAGTATTTTGTTTTAGCAACGAGGTCGTTCTGAAAAAATAATTAGCTATAATGTAACTGAAAAAAATTGTATGGAAAAAATTATTATTGTTTAAAAACTTAGGGTATACGTTGCGAAATAAAAAATACTGAATAATAAGCGGTATAATGTAAGTAAGAGATTAAAATAAAAACACTAGAATTTTCTCCACCTTTCCTATGAAAAGGCGCAAGTGAATGCTTATTGATTGTTTAAATAATAATTCTCAAATATCGTTAAAAAGTATGTTAGTCTCGAAATTTGTTACTTGTGACATTAATTCCAAAAACAGTAACTTTTGAAGATTTACATTAAAAGACATTTTTTAAACAACTAAACATTATTTCAATACTTGAAAACTGTTTTTCACACAAAATATCATTCTTAAGATTCATTAACTGTGTTATTGACTTTATATATTATTATATAAATTTTTTTTAGGAACTGGAAATCAAGTCTGTCTGAAAAGATATCCATTTTCGAACGAAGATAGTGATTACATTTCAGCTGTTTATGTTAATGGAGCTAGACAAAAAAAAATCAGTATTTAGCAACTCAACTTCCTTTGCCATCAACTCTTTCCGATTTTTGGAGAATGATTGCAGAACTGCAGGTTGTAATTATCGTTATGCTTCAGCAACTAGATACACAAGATCCAGTGAGAATTTAATTTTCTTTAAGTATGATGATTTATTATACTAATTAAGATTAATAAATGTCTCATTATTGTGCATTTTTTTTTGTTTAGTCGTGCTGTGAACTTATACCAGATGAAGAAGAATTTAAACCCGTGAGATATTTAAATATTTCAGTTCAAAGCGAATACGTTGCGAAGAGTTATATCGTTAAGATTATATAATTAGTTGATTACTCTGAGGTAATTAATTATTATTTGATGAGTTAAAAATATGGTTCATCTCCTTATCAAGTAATAATAATGGAAAAATGGAACAATGTAATGTTTATTGTCGCAACATTTTTTTATATAAAGTAACGAGGCAGCAGTCAATTATATTAATTTGTTGTTCAGAATGGAAATCAGGAAGAAATAAACAACTGCCAAACCCGGAAACATTCGTAGCTTCATGGGAAACTCTTGACAAATATCAGAAAGAGGAAGCTCCAGTGGTGACAACCGGCTAGTAAGATTTAAAATTAAAATCTTTATTTTATATTGCATTATCTTATTATAATTTTTCTAAAAAAAAGATATATTCATAGCGATGGAATTACTGGCTGTGGTTTATACTTGGCTTTGAGTTTCTCACTAGAAAGAATGAGTATCGAAGGAGGATGTGATATAATTTATGCTATTCGTGCAATTAGAAAATCGCGACCAGAGTTCACTAAATCACCTGTAAGTATGTATATTTAATTGATATGTCTCCAAATTTATAATTATATTTATATTTCAGCGTCATTTCGTATTTTTGTAGAATGCTGTTCGGTGTGCATGTCGATGACATATTTTTAAAATTGTAAAGGATGCATAATTATTAAAAAGGTAATTGACGACATCGAAAATTTTAATTGTAATTGGAAACTTGAATATAAACGAAAGGATAATGAAACACATTTGCAATTTTTGTACTTTTAGACAATGTAAAAAAATAAGAATTTTGTTTAGCAGAAATTCTCCTATAGTAGAGAAATATAGTGGGCTCATGTAAAATGGAATGTTCCACTTGTACTAGTTTAAATAATACCATATACTTTAAGGCAAATGTTCGACAATTTTTTTATAATAATCTACGTCATTAGATTTAAAAGTTGTAATACTTCTAAATTCGTCAACAAAATTGTATCAATCCGGAAAAATACCTGTCGTATAATTTTCTTTGAAAAGGAACATAACTCGTCGGTCACCGTGATTGTCTTACTTACGCATAGACCGCACGCCTGATAGAAAATGATTCAGTGGGATTATGTCGTACTTGATGACTATAATATGACGTGTTTCAATATCGCTCGCATAAAAAGTGTATCAAAAATAAATCTGTTATTAGATATATTAATAAAATGTCAATAAGTATAGAATCAGATGTTTACTTCATTTGTAAAACTTACTTTGTCACCTATTTTTGAAAGTATTGAAAGTATTAATCTATTTGGCTTCTTCAACAGTTAGCATGCTTACAACAAGATAATTTGTCAAGTTTGTTGCAATCTACTAAAAATCATCATTAAAACTTATGGATCGTATGGTTATTATTAAGACCGTGGATGCGGGTAGCGGAATTTCGGTATAATTAGCCGGTTTTTTCAATATAAATAGCCAGATTTTTTCTGTATGTGTAGACCCTTCCTATTAATAAAATATTTGGATCATAAATTATATGATTAGCTTACTAATATTTATAAAATATTTTACAAGATTATTTTATTGAATTTTCTATTTGGGGCTAAATGTGAACAATACTGCCCAGAAGGTATGTTTCATAATTTTAATGCAAGAAATTAATAATAATTTGTAGACATGGGAAAAAATTTAAAAATCATTAAATTCAGTAAACTTCAAAATTATAGTTTTTTGTTTAAAAAAAATGAAATCTTAATTATATTTGAAAGGTGGAAGTATAGAACTAGATAACCAAAAAAATTTCGAAAATGGGATTAATATACATTGTGATAAAAACATTTGTTCAAATTCTCATTTGTTATTATCGTTTATTGAAAAACATTAGTCATTTCGCCAAAAAATCATCTACCTCAATGCGATACCGTAACACTAAATTTGGAATTTTGCAACAGAATAATTAGTTTGGATGAAACATTTGTTATTCTTATTTAGCTTTCCCAAATCTCAGAAGCAAGTTTTTATTTTTGTAAAAAATAGAAAATTTGATTTTTAATCGCTACCCAAAATCGATTTTCAAAACCTTTGAAATTCGTGGACGATTTACTCAAAATTGGCTAACTTTTTTAGATCAAAACTTTTTTGTGCTCATTTAAAAACTCACTATATCGAAAGTTTGTTTTTATTTTTTATTTGAACAGAAGATTACATTTATTATCAGAATCTGCAGCCGTGCCTGTCCCAACGTCACTTTGAGATTGTCAACTTCCACATCTATTTCGTCAAAACAGGATAACTTTTTCTTATCAAACTTGTACTGCCAATCTTCATTTTTAATTTCTTAATTTCTAAATTTTGGAAATATGTAATTGGTGTTAGTTTTCAAGATGTTTGAAAACTCTTCTCTTTTAGTCAAAATTTTAACTTTTTGGTAGAAAAAGCATCTGTTTGGTTGAAAATTAATCTTGTTTGGTTGACGTTTCAACTAGTTTGTTGAAAATTTGTCTTTCTTGTAGAAATCCACACTTCTTATCTAAAACTGAAATAATTTTTAGTTTAAATATCAGATATTACATTTTTCGTTCAGAATGCTTCATTTTGGTTACAAATTCAACTAGTTGGTTAAAAGTTGAACTACTTTGTTGAAACTTAACTTTTTTGGTTGAAGAATCATTATTTTACTGGAAAATCCATTTCTTCGATTGTGAATTTTGTTGAAAATACATGTATTTTGTTGATAATGCATTTATTTCGTTGAAAATTAATCTGTTTTGATTAATGATTCACCTATTTTGTTTAAAACTGTTTTTTTTTGCATTGAATTCCACTAGTTTTGATTAAATATTGAAATCTTTTGTGATTGAAATATCAATTATGCATTACATTTTTGTTGATAATTCATCTTTTTTTATTGAAAATTCAACTACACCAAACTCTCGGTTTCAGTCCCCCCGGTTTCCGCCTTCCTAGAACTGCTGTCTCAAACGAGAGAACGGTTGCGATATGGTGCGACGTTTATCGCAATGTCTCTTGCCAACGGTTGTTTACGTCTGGAACCTGAGTCGTGTGTACTTAGTTTAACGTTAAACTACTTTCTTCAAAATTCATTTTTTGTTTAAGGATTTATTATTTTAGTTTGAAATTCATTTCTTTGGTTGAAAATGTAACTATTTTGTTCAAACTTCGTATTTTTTGGTAGAAAATTCATCTATTTGGTTACGAATTAAACTATTTGGTGTAAAATGAACTTTTTTGATGAAAATTCTTACTTTCAGGTTAAAAAATTCAACTTTTTGTTTAGAAAATTGATTTATTTAAGAGTTAATCTTTTTTTATTAAGAATACAACTGATTGAAAATTAATTTTTGTTTGTTTGAGTATTCAAATATTATGTTCAAAATTCATCTTTTTTATTTGAATTCAACTGTTTTTGATTTAAAATTACAATTTTGTTTGTTTGAAATATCAATTATGTATTACATTTTTCGTTAAGAACACGGTCCCTGTACACACTCCTCCACGTCTGTGACTGACCAATGAAAACAGAGGCCCGAAGAGCGGGAAACCTTGAATTGAGTATTGTTTCACGATGTCACGGGACAGTTGCTTGTATTTCGTGAAACTGAAAGGTCTTCAACCGACAAAAGGATGAAGAAACAGAATTGCGCAAATGCATTCTACACTTGAAAAGATTACTATGCAGACCTTTATAATTTACCATCACGTTTCGGAGAATTTCTCCAAAAAGTCGTATGCAGTTGCAGTAACATGTACTAACCTTCCTGCCGGCTAACATTTCCACCTATCGACGTCATGCCACAAAACTCACTATTCCACGAAATATTTAAGTCGTTTTTTGATTCTGTAATATTGATTTTTAGTTTGCGAATTGTCGTACGACGACCAAAACACTTGAGGGACACTTGAAAAATACTCATCCATGAATGCAGACTAACGCACCGCGACTTTTTCAATTGCGCGATAAGTCGAGACTGCCAGAACCGTTTTCACCTTGAACGCATTATATTGCGTAATATACGCAACTGACTATATATTTCAAATCACTCGCGCTTTTCAGCTGAAAAAGTAGCAACAGGCGGCGCATCGGTACAAGAACGGGGCAGCCAATGAACGTCGTTGATTATTTATTTTCTTCCCTAGGGAGGAAAAGTGATGACGTAGCGAGATGAAAAGAAATAAAACGGCTCGTGATTGGTCGAAAGCAGAATCCCTCTATTGTGACGCGATCGTTCCCTCTCTCTTTCCATCGCCGTCATAATCGCACGAGCGCTGCAGCCTAGTTCAAGACATTTACGATCGAAAGAAAACAATATCGATTTATATATTATTCTCATCTCACTCTTTCACACGCAAACTTCTTTCCATTTCCGAGCGCCGCAGCCAACTTCAAGTCACTATTCTAACCTCTTGTCTACTGTAAAAAGATTATAGTCGATTATTCTGAACAAAATGAATTCGCTTCACGAACAAAGGAAAATCGATCTCCGATAAAGGTATGATGAAAAATAGCGTGCAAAACTCGGGTCAAACCCTAGTTGTGCAATACAATATTATTTCAAATAGAAACAGTTGATTTTCACCAAATAAATACGAATTTTCGACAAAGTAGTTCAATTTTCAACTGAAAAGAACAAATTTTTAACCATGAATGGAATAATCAAATTTCTAGTTAAAAAATTGAAGCTTCCTCTACAACAGTGCACATTCGACGACTCTTATGACTAGTGACGCATAATTCTGTACTTCAGACTTTAGAGCATGTATCAATTAATGTCAAGAGAACAAAAAAAAAACGAATTTCGAACAAAATATTCATATTTTCGACGAAAACAAATTAATAATTGAACAGACAGTTGTAATTTGAAGCAAAAATATTCAATTTCTACTAAAAGGGACAAAGGTACATACCAAAAAAGACGATTTTTCAATAGAAGTGTTGAATTTTCCACCAAAACTATGATAATAGATCTTTTTCTCAAAAATAATCAACGTTCAATCAAAAATAGTTAGATTTTGAACAGAAGAGATGAATTTGCAACTAAAATTATAAGTTTTTATCTAAAATAGTTAAATATTCAATTTAAAAAATAGTTTTTCACAAAAGCAAAAGAAATAAATTTTACTCAATAGTAGTTACTCAGAGGAATTTCTAACAGATAATTAATCTTGAGAATCCACTTATTCTCATGCGTAATGTGCTGATCAAATAAAAAATTCAAAATCTGTATAAAAGCGTTGCATATCATGTTGATCCAATTTCGGGATCAGATTGTGATCAACTGGCATTTACCGTATGTGTGTAAATAGCACGTTAATAAAAAATATATTATTATAATAATAATTTTATATAAATATTACATAACCTCGGATTTTTCATGACATGCAGAATTAGATAAAAACGTTACAAACATTTGACAGCTATACTGACAACTACAGCCACATTCATAATTTCTGATATACCAACATACGATTGTCTACTTCAAGAAAAATGTAATCCTTCGTTCCTTGTTGCAGAATTAGGTTCGCAGTTTGAATGTTTGCCAAATGGCGACCCTATACCTGGTTTTCCTCGTTGTGAACCCTCTTCTTCTTTTTCTGACAGACATTCTTTCGAAAGGACTACACCTCTTAAAAGACCTTATTCTCCAGAAAGGACTCTTCCTCTTGCCAGAACTCATTTTTCTGATGAGTGTCCTCCTCCTGCCAAGTCTCCTCTTCGTGTCAGGTCCAGGTCTCCTGCTGCCAGGCATCCTTTTTCTGACATACTTGGATTTAAGCTTGAGGAACTCAGATTTATTAGACTTATTCCCAACAGTAATCCAAACAAGATATTCGAACTCCGAAGATACACTTTTCCTTCAGATAAACGTATTCAGTTAAGAACCGCCAATCATGTCCTTCAGCCCATTCCAACTGAAGAACGAATTGTATTAACAGCGTCTAATGGTGACATCTTAGCAATATTGGAAAAATACAGGAAACAAACGATACTCCGTGGAATGTATACACCAGTTACTTACAGGGGAAAACGGGCGAAAATAAATATGAACAGTGGCGCGGTTGAAGAATTGACCCCAGAAGAAGTCTCGGACAGTCCATTAGGAAACCATAACGGAATCCCTAAGTGTTTTGCTATAATGCGTGTGTAGAACATAATTTTCCACACTGTTAAATCGATTAAAAAAAGTGCACTTCTGTACGAAAAAAAAATTATATTTCTGTAGAAACCAGCAGATTACTTCAATTATTACCAAAAAGTAATTTAAATAAAGAATTTGATCATATTTTGATATGAGACAGATTTTCACTCTATGACACAGATCTTCCGGTTTCTTGAATTCATGAACATTTTGTCTCTTCATGTTGAGAAACCATTGCTGTCAAACTTCGAACAATAGCTTTTACATGCTGTTACGTCAAATTGGTTTTCATAGTTCAAACAAGAAATTCAGTAGAAAATCTAACCTTTTTCCGTAGGTCGTAACTCAGGCTTTGCTTTCGGTTTCTATGCTTCACCTACATTTCTTCATAGACCTTTTAAAATTAGAGGTGAAAACATTGACAACTATACGGTTGTAATTTTGTAATTTTGAATTCCTTTTTGCTGAAGCTCCTTATGCTTTAACGTATGCATTCTCATCACTTGTCTCGGGCTTCGCGATCGATTAAAGTGTTTCCAAAATTCCAAAATGCGACATTTTCTATCTTATGTTAAACTCCATTCTATTAAATGTATGTGTTAATAACTTCTGTACCTCGGGCCGAAACTGCTTATTCAGATATTGCAAATAAAGTACAAATTTGATTCCGTATCATTTTTTCATTTTAGTTATCTTGATAGAAACGTATAGAACCAATTTCTTTTTCAATATTTAAAGAATTTTCTGGCATGCATCAAAATTCGCGATTTTTTCAGATCGTGCTTTGCCAAAAATCTGTAAAGGCATTTCGAGTAACGAAAGGTTTACGCCATTACATGTAACAGAAAATTACAAGAAATATAACAAAATTTTAAGAAATACAAATAGAAAGTAATCTAATTTTATATCATTTGATTTTACCATTTCTTTGAATTTGAATATTTATTCTATTCTTATTATACTATTTTTATGTATTTTTTTCTTATCTCATAGGGAAACAATAATGATTAAAACATCAATGACCAATAAACTAAAGAAAAATTAGAATTTTCTGCGAATAATAAAACTCGTAAAGATTGCCTTGTTTCTCGAGAATGGCTCAAAATATCATCTTATATCGTATTATACCTTATTAGAAGTAAAAAAACTGTCGGTACCGTTAACAACAAAAAAAATGCTGGTACCGACAATAAGACATTCAGAAGATTCAGAATTAAAGCAGGATTTGAAAAATGATTTAAATGTTGATAAGATTTGGAGAAATTTAGAACGAAATATCAAATATTTTTCACAAGCTTGGCTAGTCGTCCTGAATTTTCAGGACGACCAGACCATCCTCTTTTCCAAAATTAAAAAATTCAAAAGATTCACTGATTAATATATAACAATTATTTTGAAAGTGGTGTAAATCAACTTTATAAGGAAAATAGACGTGCAATTCGGCAATTCTGTGTGAGGACGCCAATTCATTCATAGAATGTTTTGGATGCCAATAGCAGCACCAACATTAAAACGCACAAAGCAATAGGTCATTGTTGGGTGTGGGGTACTTCACCATTCTAGGAGGATAAAGTGCACTTTATTCTTTGATCAAGTCCAAAGCAGCAAAAATAGTATCTGGCACATAACTTTGTTCCGAAACAAACCTGCGAGAAATTACAAATAACAAATTCAGCATCTCTGAATTTCGTTGGTGGCGTTACACCCCGATCCTCGGCATCATTCTCGTCATCAGATATCGCAGGTTCTTGTTCCCTTACTCTATCCAATATCTCACTGCATTCTCTTCTTGCATCGCAACATTTTCAACTTCAACTTCAGTCCAAGATTTGTTCAAATCCAAAATGATATCCGAAAAATTCTAATCAGGTACCCTTCTTTTCTCATCCGAAGCCTTGAACAATTGTTTTATGGTTCTCTTTCGGTAATTAACTTCAAGGTTCTTGATAATTCATTGATCTATTAGTTGCAATTTTGAAATCAAATTTGGTGCTAAGTAAACCACTATTACGGCTTTTAATGTTTTCATCACAACTTTCGGATGAGCCGGAAAATTATCCACGAATAGAAGAACTTTTCTATTTTCTCTTTGGAATTAGCGATCAATTTTATGAAGCCAGTCTTCATATAATAAACGGGTCATCCAAGATTCGTTATTATTCTCGTAAAGTACTGACAAGTACTTTACGTCATGACAAGTTTCTTCTTTGCATGGTTGCATACATAGCCAGCAAATCAAGCAGAATGGCATTGATGAACTCTTCGCAGTCTTCTTCCGTAACAGAAACATTCTCGCCACTTAATGTCCTGTATACGATTTCATTTCAGTTCTTGAACTTATCTAGCGTATTTGATCCATTCATCCATGAATGTTTCCAAAAATGGAAAGCGAGATGTCTTTATGCGCTTTGATCCGGTTGGAAACAAGAATTTTTCCCAGCAGACAAAATCATCCCCTTGTTGCTAAAAATGGTAGTTAGAGAGTTGTCAGGTATTCCGATATCAGCAGCAGTGTCCTTCTTCCTTTCAACTCCTTTCTCGACACATTGAATGAGTTTCAGTTGCTCAGTCAGAGATAGTGTTTCATACGTGACCTGCATCATACTTTTGAAAGCGTTGAGGTTTCAATCCTATTTAACCTTTATTTATATTAGCAGAACCACCTTTGCAATACACGTCAATCCCACCCTTGTAACATACGCCAATCCCCACCTCTCACAACGGGCCAATCACATGCAATCGCCTCCTAGGTTATAAATATGAATTTTTCGAAGTCTGTTAGTTACTCACTACCCTATTTCGAGTTACAAAGGTTGTTATCACGGCGGAGCTTATATTATTCCTCGAATTATCGAGGAATTCGACTTATCGAAAAATATTTGCGCATGTTCCTCCTTGAATAAAATAAAAACTCAAGCGCGCCAGACAGATAAGATCTTACACATTATGAATTATTCGCATACAAAATTTAGCACAATATATTCATTTTTATAATTAAAAAAAACGGTAAATAAAATAGCATGTACTTAGTAACGTAATAGACTGTCAAAATAGGGACTGAGACTGCGATCAACACTCAACCGACCGCCTTCCAGCTTGGGCATGCTACCACATTTTTTATGATAATTCGAGACCCAGTTAATGGTTTATTATGTTCTTGGTCTCATTTGAAAGAGAAGATTTCAGGCTTTAATACAGAAAATCTTGCTGTTTTTACGTTGACTTCACTAAAGCATGAAGGTAGTGCTATCTAGTCTCCAAATTATAAATCTTCTAGTAGGGCTCAATAGACGCAAACTTTAATAAGTTTTCTGAGCATTTTTTTTTAATGTTTCTGATTTCATTTTGCGCAGAGATGGTTACTTTCTCAAACAAGCCTGTTTTCAATCCGATTTTATTTACCATTTTATCTGAAATTCTGGAGAAAATTTGAGCAGATTTTTTAAGCTTTCAGATGTGCAAAATCTAACTTTCGAAAAAAAAGTTATTTATCAATCAAATAGTTGAGTTTTTAAACAAAAAAGAAGAATTATCAACGAAAAATGTAATGCATAATTGATATTTCAACCAAAAAATATTTTAATTTCAAATAGAAAACAGTACGAATCATCCAAAAATGACAAATTTTCATCAAAATAGTTGAATCCTTGACAAAATAAGATTAATTTTCAACCAGTTGCATTTTTATACTAAAAACATTAGGTGATATCCAAAAATACGAATATTTAATAAAAAAATTAATTTTCAGCCAAAGAGATAAATTTCGAACTGCAATGAAGAATCTTTATCCAATAAAATTAATTTGAAACTAAGCATTTCAACTTCTACCCGAGTAGTTGAATTTTGAACAAAAAAATGTAAAATCACAAAGAAAAATGTAATATTATGATGTCGATCTTATGAGTAAGAAATATTTTAATTTTCATCAAAAACAGTTCAATTTATCTAAATAATACGAATTTTCAACAAAATTTTTGATTCTCCAACAAAAACATATTGCTTCTCAACTAAACCGTTGTCAATTTGGAACCAAAAAACATTGAATTTCTATCACAGGAGATGAGTTTTTAAACCAAAAACACGAATATTCTATAACTATAAAATTTTTAAGTTGATTTGCTTATTTGTTTTTAAGCTTATATAAATATAATTTTTTTGGGATTCTTAAAAAACCTCGAGCGGATTTTTAAAAATTTCAGATTCTTTAAAAAAACATCTGGAGAATTTTTAAGAAAGCTTTTTTATTTTGAAGGATTTAACCAAATCCGAGTCAGTTTAAAAGATATCCAGGACTTGTAGAAGTTTATGAGAAACTTTTAAATTTTCTATCAATTTTTGGAGACGTTCCAGTTTCAAAATATTTTCAATCTCTTCAAAACTTCTCAAATTCCTGAATATCTTTATAAACTGACCCAAAATCTTCCTAAAATTCTAAAAAATTTTCCAAAATTGGATATATTGCTGTAAAATCTTCTTAGACAATTATGGAAAAATTTGGAAAACTTAAAAATCTTTTTGAATATTCTCTTCAAATTATTTTTAATAATGTTATTATAAATTTTCCCAGGAATCTGAAAAAAAATCATGATCTTAAGAACCTTTGGAAATCATTGAAAAGCTTCAAAACTTTATTCCGAAATCTTCCAAAATCTAAATTTTGCTCTAAATATCTTGAAATCTTTTTAAATTTTCTTTGGGTATTAATTTTTTTAAATGAAAAATTATTCGAAATTTTCCCAGGAACTTTTTACGTTGAAAATTATGTTTTTATCTTTTTAAAACTTCTAAATACTTCCTCAACTCACTTAAATTATTTCTAATATTTTGTAATCTTGCAATGTTGAAAATTTTGCTTGAAAGTCTTACACATTCCTTTTCCAAATTTTAAGAAATCGTTAGAAATGTTTAAAAATTTTTTTAAATCTTTTAATCTTTTTCAAGTCTCAGGTTTGAGGTTAGTTTGAAGGGAGAAGCACCGCGCAAAACAACACTGCGCGTGGGCCGATTGACGAACGCGCATGCGCATGCATTTCGGTTCATCGGCCTAGGCCGGTAAAGTACTCAACCTCCAACAAAGACATACTTTGATGCTCCAAACAACGTCCCTTAACACTTTTATGTATAATGACAACTTCTTTTTCTCATCAGAAATTTCTAAAACATTAATCAAAAACATGAAATCCATGTTTCCAATTCTTTTAACATATTTTGTAAAATATCGCTAAAGAGATTGCTCAGCAACCTGGGTCGAAGCAGTGTTACGGAACGAAAGTGTCATGTAAATAAATAACACGAGAATTCTAGATAAATCTAAATTATCTATGCCTTACACCTATATAACTATCTACCCTATACCTATATACCCATCCACACAGTACTACTTTCCAACCGAGCAATTCACGACTACCCCGAAACGGAAATGGCTTAATGATATATATATAAGATTTACCAAGTTTCAAGTGGACCGTTCTGGCAGACACTATATAAATTTGTCACATAAGACTCAGCTTTTCCTAAAACGTAAGATCTTATACAATAAATTAAACTGACTATCATAAAATGTAAATATGTCTGAAGAGCAAGCTTGCCGCTTCTAATTTAGGTGATAAAAAGTATGCAATAGATTATATAAGCTGTTGAAACAATCGAATATTCATTAGTTATATTTTTTTATCAAATTCATAATTAACGCATTAAACAGTTTTACCACTGATTAGAAAATATGAGGATTGTCTATACTCTGGTTTTATCCTTGGCGTTTATGTTAAATTCTATTGGTGATTATAATAATATAATATATCTATAAGTTTAAATAACTTTTATCAACTTTACGCAAATCAGAATTTTCGCTATATAATTTGCAAGGCGGAACTGGGCACGTATCCAACTGTACACGTCAACATTCAGACTTGCACAGGTGGTACCTTTCTCACTGCGCACATCATACCTCAATACAAAATTAGTGTAACATTTTTTTGGATCTCGCATATTTTTGGTAAAAATAACAACATTTTATTTTAAGAAACAGGGTCGCTATTTTGCTGATATTTTAATATTTTTCAGTGCAAAATTTTTTAGTACCGCTTGGACTATATTATAATAACGATGTGGTAAAATACGTTACTCAACAAAACACAAAATCTAAAGTTTATAGTCATATTTTCAACAAAAACAAATTAAAAATTAACCAGAAAGTTGCAGTTTGAACCAAAAAATATTACATTTCTACAAAAAGGGATGAGTTTTCATAAAAAAAAAAACGAATTCTCAACAAAGCTGCATATTCAATCCACAAGAATGACTTTCTAACAAAATTGTTCAATTTTCAACGAAACCAAGAAAGTTAGATTTTCAACCATAGAAATGAATTTTAAACCTAAATTACAAATCTTCAACTGGAATAGTTACATATTCAGTAAAAAAAGTAAGCTTTCAATCAAAAAATGAAAATTCAACTATTTACATTTTTTTTCAAATTGTTTCTTTAGATTTACTTAAATCAAGTATTCCTTGAAAACGTATGATTTGTTCTCGAAAGAAAAAGTATAGAATTTCTTTCCAAATCTCAGTTATAAAATTTCAGTGTAATGTAGGCGGCCATGAATTGAATAACTGACACTCAATAGTAGCTACTCAGAAATTCATAACAGACAATTGATCTTGAGAATCGAATTATTCTGATGCGCAATTGTCTGATCAAATAAAAAAGTCGAAATCTGTATTAAAAACGTTGCATATAATTTTGGTTCAATTTTGGGATAAAATTTATCAACTGGAATTTACTCGATTGACAATTACAACTACATTCTCAACTTATGATATGCCAACATACGATTGTCTTCTTTAAGAAAAATGTAGTCCTCTATTCCTTGTTGCAGAATTAGGTTCTCAGTTCGAATGTTTGCCTAACGGCGATCCTATACCTGGTGTTCCCCGTGGCGAATCCTCTTCTTCCGACATACATTCTCTAGAAAGGACTGCACCTATTGCCAGACCTCATTCTTCTGACAAGCCTCCTCTTCGCGATAGGTCCAGGGCTCCTCCTGCCACACATCCTTTTTCTAAAATACTTGATTATAAACTAGAAGAACTTAGATCTGTTAGACTTATTCCCAACGCGAATCCAAACAAGATATTCGAAGTTCAAAGATACGGTTTTCCTACCGATAAACGAATTCAGATAAGAACATCACATAATCTCCTTAAGCCTATGCCAACCGAAGAACAAATTGTTTTAACAGCGTCTAATGGTGACGTCTTTGCAATTTTGGAAAAACATTATGGACAAACGTTTCTCCGTGGAATCTATAAACCAGTTACTTACCATGGGAAACGGGCGAAAATAAACATGTACAGCGGCGCGGTTGAAGAATTGACCCCAGAAGAAGTCGCGGAAAGTCCATTAGGCAACCATAACGGACTACATAAGCGTTTTAAAATATTTCGTGTTTAAACAAAAAATTCAGTAAGAAAGGCAACTTTTTTCCGTATGACAGATCTTGTCCATAGCGCTTGGTTTCTATGCTTCAGTACATTTATTCATAGACCTTTTAAAATTAAAGGTGAAAACATTGACAGCTATAAAGTTGTAATTTCGCAATTTTTAATTCCTTTTTATTAAAGCTCCTTCGGTTTTGACGTATGCATTCTCATTACTTGTCACGCGCTTCGCGCTCGAATAAACTAGTTTTAGAATGCGACATTTTCTATTTTGTGTTCAACTCCATTATATCAAATCTATGTATCATTAACTTCTGTACCTCGGGCCGGGATTCCTTATTGAGATTTTGCTAAATAAAGTACGAATTTGATTCTGTTTCATTTTTTTTAATTGTCTTTACTCTAGAAATGTATTCAAACAATTTGTTTAAAATATCTTAAGAATTTTCCCTTCGTAAACAAAATTGTCGGTGCCGATAACAAAAAGATAAATACAGGTAACGACAACAAGACTTCTCAGAAAATTTTTAATGAGTGAAGTTTTATTTTAAAAGATCAATTTTAAGTTTTGAAGATTTAAAAATATGTCAGAAAGGAATCTGGAAGATTGTAAATAAAAATATTGCCATTTTTTAAGAATGTGAAATATTATAGAAAATTTGAGTCAGTTTGAAAGATATTATTCGAAATACCTGAAACAATTGAAAAATAATTTTTTAATCTTGTGAGGATTTAAGAATTTTCGTGAATGAGTGGATTTTTGAAGATTATGAAAAAAGAAGCTTTTTAAGAATTTTGAAAGGTTTCAAGAGAATAAAAGAATTTTCCTAGAATCATCTGGAATATTTTTGGCAGTATTTTTATTTTGCAGGATTGAGAAACATGTTCTGAAAACTTTGCTTTATTTTGAAAGATATTTTGAATTTTACGAAGTTTTGAAAAGATTCCAAAATAATTCAAATCTTCAGAAGATTTTCAAAAAAAATGAAAAAAATGCAGATTTTTGAAGACTTTTAAAAAGGGGCATTTGAAAAATTTTGAAATGTTCCAGAATAATAAAAAATTTGTTTAAGATTCCCGGAAAATTTAAAATATTTTTCCTCGCATTTCGTCGTCCTGAAATTCAGGATGAGAAGTCAAATATTTTTCATAGGCTTGGCTACTTGTCTTGAATTTTTGGGTCGACTAGACACAGCCTTTTTATAGTAAAAGAGTATTTAAAAAGATTTTGAAAACTTGAAAAATCCACCGATTAATATATAATGGTTATTTTCAGAAACATGTCAATCAAATTTTTGACGAAAATAGACGTGAAATTTAGCAATGTTGCAAGAGGACTCCAATTTGGTGGGAAACCCACTAAGAGAATATTTTGGATGCCAACAGGAGCACCGAAATCATAACATACATAAACATAAGTCAAATTCCTTCCAAACGCTGTTTCATTTGTCAAACATAACTATAATTTTGCCATTTCAATAGAAGCTTCCGTAATCATGTTTAATATTATTTATACTTATTATATTTATGTAACACGAGTATGATTTCGCCGCTTTCTGGGTGTGGCTTGGAACATCAAAGTAGGTAATTGTTCATTAATCTAACCGCGTGCACTGTTCTGTGCAGTTTCCCGCATGACTTTCAGTGGTCTTGATCCTAAATCTGATTCTCTCTGACCCATCTCTCCCTCTTCTGGATTCTTTTTCTTGCGTCAGATAACACCCGTATTTTGTCAACAATATGCTGCAAAATTGTGAGCAGCTTTGACTTGTTCAGTGTAATGGTAGATCCTCATTTCTCGGGTGAACTTTCGAACCCTTTCCGTGAACGGTCTACCAGATTTTATGTAGTCAATCACACACGGAACACGGGACGAATTCTTTCTTGGCCATTCAATTTTATTGTTCAGTTAATGCAAGCGTCTTTTGGTCTTTTGATCCATTGTCGGTTTTAGCCTTTATTCGATTTGAATCAGCCAAAGCTCTGGTAGCAGTATAAACTGAACAATTGATGGTCCAGAGTTCGGACTCTTCCGAGATATCCTCAAGGATGACAGCTTTTTCCATCGATCTCGCACGTGCCTTGGCATATTTTTGGCACGCGAGAATGGTTTTAAGGTTACGAGCCAATAATAGTTTTACATCTCCGAGAGCACCGATGACAAGAAAAATAACTTTAACGGAATAATTTGGGTACAGTCATTGTAACTTCCTTTTAAGGTCTTGAGAACTCCCTTCCTTTTCCTTCTCCTTGGCAGTGACGTTGTATTTGGCCGCTGCCGACAACCAGATGGTATCAAGGAGGACCAGATGGTCTCAATAACTTCTGGTGGAAAAATTTTACTTTTACACATCAACATCTGGCCCGCATATGCATCTCACATTTAAAGTCGGAAACGATTATCCCGCAGTGGCTGGTGTTAGGAAGCACTATACTTCTACCGAAAAAAGGCAACTTGTCCAACCCAGAAAATCATAGTCCCAATAATTTGTTTAAACACGCTGTAAAAAATCTCTACAGTTGTCATAAACGACAGAATTGTTCGAAGAATTGAGCCTGTACGTCCGCAAAGACGCAGCAGCACATGAGCGCATCCTGTCAATGGTCTGGATTGACTACCTGAAAGCTTTCGATTCAACCTCTCATAGACTTATTATCTGTATATTGGAAAGCTTGAAGGTCAACAGCTACTCGACAAGAAAATGCACGAAAACTTTTACATCAATGTAGAAGATCAGTCTTCGTTTAAGGACCAAACTTTTGCTTTCCCCAGATCTCACGGTCGTGTGACGTGGCCATAGGTGTGGTTTACCGCGGTTGTACTGGGAGCCGGTGTCATTTTAATAGATGGAAGTTGCTCCCAGGAGGAACCTGCAGTGGTTGTTTCAAATATATAACTATTTAGTTGAAAAGTAATATGTTTTGTTTAAAGCTTTGAGAATTTTATTAAAAATTTATATTTTTTGGATAAATTCAACTCTATTTGATTGAAAATTAAAACAATTTTTAGCTGAAATATCAGCAGTATGATATTAAATTTTTCGTTGAGAATTCATACTTATTGTTTGAAAGTTCAATTTTTCGATCAAAACTTGAATTTCTATGTTCATAATTAATTGCTTTGGTTAAAAATGCATTATTTCAATTCAAAATTTATATCTTTGATTGAAAATGTAAATATTTCCTTAAAAAATTCGTCTTTTTGGCAAAAAATTAATCACCGTGATTCAACATTGTTCTTTATGAATAAAATGTCAATGTTTTTTATCTATATGGTCGATAATCAATATTTTGTGAATATTGATTATTAATTTTTAAAGTTGTGAAAAAATCTTTCTAGCTCCGCTGTTATTTGAGCATCAGATTTTTCAGATTTCCGGTCTGATGCTTTAACCAATCAAGCTACGGAGATATTATTTTTGTGACCAGTCAAAGGGGTGCCTTCCCGCTTCCACGATACGTTGGAAAGGGGTTAGAGTTTAATCAACTTTATTTTTGTGACTGTTCAACAGGGTTTTAAATAATTATTTACAGTATTTTTGTCCGTACGGATGTTTAAAAACACCTAAAAGGTGAGTTAAATATGATCATTACGATATCATGACAGACTCATATTTGAGACATCGTAATAAAAAATGTAACAATAATTTTAAACTTTTGCCTTGTCATATCGCTTCATTTATCGTTCAAATAAAGATGCCTTATCGAGGAAGCCAGTTTCCACCACTCCCTCCCTTCATTGATACTGCACGTCTTCCCCTCTGAATTTAGTTCTTCTAATATCAATTAACTTCTATATTCTGGTACTCTGTTTTACTTCTAATTTGTATATATAACCTTCTGAATCTTCCTTTCACTTTCCTTCTAAAATCTCTAGAATTTTCTTCTTCTACTTCCATGACTCTGTTCACCGTTGATTATTTATTTTTATCCTCTTCGTCTTTCAATCCTCTATTTATCTGTCAACACAAAGAAATGAAAACTATTTCTCTTAAATATATAATTTGTTTATGTCTATCTTACTCTAAATTTATTAATTTATTAGCGAGGTATTTATGCTCATTAGCTGGAAGTGGTTTCGTCATGATATCTGCTCAATTTTCTTTTGACCATATGCACCTTTCTTCCTATTCGTCCTCAAATTTCTAAATTTTCGTTTATCTTCTCTTAGATTCTATTATAGTTTTCAAGCTTATGGCAGCCGTCTTTTTGTGTACAATCACCTGCTGATTTATTGTCGCACCATATATTTACTGGAAAAAATGATTCACGTAAAATGTCTCTAGTTGCTTTGTCTTACGATATTAATTCCTGACAAACATTACTCATGGCGAGATATTCTACTTGACATGTTGACAATGTTACGTATGATTGCTTATGGCTTCTCCATGCTACTAATTCCCCAAATAAATTAATTATATATCCTTCGGTATAGGTCGAATCGTTTTAATTCCTAAAACTAACGTCAGTCATTGCGTCTAGCCTCCCTAATATTCCCTTATACGTAAAACCTGTTTCCAAAGTCCCTTTTATGTATCAAAATATTTCTTTACACTGATCCAATCTTCTTCTGTTAAGTTAACCTGTCTACTGGCATAATAGTTTAATGCGTGAGTAGTATCTGGCCTTATTGCGTTTGAAAAATACATTAAACTACCGATTGCTTCTCTAAATGGTACATTGTTAAATTTTTCTTCATTTTCTATTTTCCGGATTCATTCCTCTCTTCTAGTTCCTCTATTTTTTACCTGTCTAGTTACTATTGGTGTGTTTTGCGCTTCGCTTTTGTCCATCTTAAATTTCTCTAAGATTCTCCATGAATAATCCCTCTACTGTATCTTCATTACTTTGTTGTTTCTGTCCCTCAAAATATTCATCCCTAGAAAACTCCTTGGTTCACCTAAATCTTTCATCTTAAAAACTTTGCTTTGTTCTTCTTTTGTTTCCTCTAATTTTCTGATATCATTACTGCCTACTAACATATCGTCTACGTATAATCTAAGACTGCCATCTTATCTTGCTTTCCCCATGTGATTAACATGGTTCGTGTAAATCATTCTGTAGTTCCAATTTAAATACTTCATCCGAAAACTTTTTATTCCACTTTTTGCCACTAATCTTTAATCCGTATATTGTTTTTTTCAATTTCCATACTTTATTCTTTCTAGTATCATTGCCGCACTTCAATCCTTCCGGTATCTTCATATATATTTCTTTCTCTAGCCTTCCATTTTAATAAGCTGTCTTCACGTCTAATTGTCGTGCTTCTGGATCATATTTGTTTATTATTGCTAATACTGATTTAATTACGGGCAATCTTGATACTGGAGCATAAGTTTCTTTCAATTCATATTTCCTTTTGCCTTTAAAACCCCTAATCACTAATCTAGCTTTGAATTTAATTGGTACATTTTCTTCTATTTTCTTTTTGAATACCCATTTTGAATCTATGATATTTACGCTACTTCCATCTTTCATTATTATTGGCCACTCTATTAAATTCCAAAGTTTGTTTCCCTCTATTAATCTAAATTCTGCGCTAATTTCTTCATTCCATTCCAATTTGTTTTCACTTGTAATAGCTTCTTGGTAAGTAACTGGGACTTTGTTTATTATGGCAATCAACACGTGCTTTAATTCGCCTTTTTCTAATTATTTATTAATTTCTTATTGTCTATTTGTGTGATAATCGAAATTGCATTCTTTTCTAACTGTTTTATCTCTACTTTCTAATTTTTAAACATAAATGCCTTTTCCTTTTCCTGTATTTACTTTTCATTCTAATAACTTTCGCTTTTTCGCTTGTGTTTCTATTTTTTCATCCGATTCTAATTTTTGCTTTCACGGTCTTCCTCTTTTTCTCTTAATTGTGATTTATTCTTTTTGTGTCTCTAATTTTTCCTCACTTCTGAACTCTTTCATCTAATTTTTGTTCACTGCCTTTTTTTTCTTGTCTAGTTGATGCTTCTTACTATTGTCT
Organism: Andricus grossulariae; assembly: GCA_011634705.1. Lineage (NCBI taxonomy): Eukaryota > Metazoa > Arthropoda > Insecta > Hymenoptera > Cynipidae > Andricus > Andricus grossulariae. Next base: position 1,750 of record JAABKJ010001211.1, on the reverse strand, counting down.
CTGCAAGTTGATTTTTCATTAAATCTAACGTGCCTCGATTATAAAAACTTTCCTGTGGTTGGACGCCACATAATGTATCCAATTAATCTCTGGTGTAAATTTCTTAAGTGGGATTTCTAAATTTATAGACCTGTGTGGTGTTCTATTGTAAATGTTTATTACAGATTCGGCTGCTAATTCCCACATACTTTTGGGTAAACCTGAGTCAACCATTAACGCTCTTACTTTTTCTTGCAGTGTTCGATTGAACCTTTCTGCCGTGCTATTCAATTCCGGTGTGTATGGAGGTGAGAATTCTGCCTCTATGCCTTCTTTTTCTAATCTTTCTAATATCTTTTCTCCTATAAACTCTTTTCCTTGATCTGACCTAATATAACAAACCTTCACGTCTTCACCTAACAAATTTCTAGTAGTTCGCAAAAACATTTCTAAATACGTCCCTGCCTAATTTTTGGTTTTCATTATATATGTTCTCGGTAATCTCGTGTAATCATCTATAAATGCTTTCATGAACTTTTCTGTCCTGGGTGAGATGTGGGCTTCAGTGGTCCAATGATATCGGTGTGTATTCTTTGAAGTGGCCTTGTGAATCAATTTCTCTCACCTCGAAATTGTAATTTTTCTATTTTCGTCATGATACACATTTCGCATTCTATAATTAATTGGTCAGAATGTACATCTTTAAACTTTTCTTCTGACTTCTGTAAACTTTTGGAATAATTTAATGAAGCACGGCCCAAACGCACGTGCCGTAGCATTGCCTCATTCAATTTCGTTGATCTATTGTGTTCTGTTTCTAATGGGTTATTAATATACATGTCTCTAACAGTATCTATTTCTTTTATTTTATTTACTTCAAATATCTTTCTTTTTATGATTGATTCATAAAAATCATTTTCTTTCTTTGAAGTATTATGACTTTTATCCAAATGTTCTTCATCTTTTTTTGAACTACTTTTATTCTCTCTCCCAATCTCAGACACACCTATTTCTAATCCCAAATGATGATAATTACTTTCTACTCCCTCCGAAGTTAATATTCTAACTATTTTGTTATGTGTCTGTGATTGTTCGCGTTGTTCAGTCCTGTTTACCAACCTCGCACTACAGTTAAAACTTTCATATTCAATATGTTGTGTGCCGTCAGTCATTTTCAAAGCCACTTATGTAACTATCCAATTTCGTCTAACGTAAACTCTTCGTAAAATTATTTCTCTAGTTTCTTTGTTAAACACTTCAAGTTTTTCATTATCTACATATATACCTAAGCCTGCGTCTGCCAAACGTCTAAGCAATATCAAGTTTTCTGCAATGTCTTTTGCAGCTAGCACATTCGTCAATTTTATTAGTTGTCCTTCTGAAATGTTTGAGTGAACAAATAAGTCCCCTTTTCCATCTATTTTAATATCCGCTGATGTATTTTCATTCGCGCTTTTGATTTCCTCACCGGTGCATTTTTTTAAATCACTTAGAATTGAGCTTTTGTTTATGGAATATTCTGTTGCCCCTGAATCGGCTATGAAATGTATTTGATTTTCCCATTTTAGCTTATTCGTCTCATTTCAGTGATCTGCATCTCTTATGTTATTAGTCCGAAAAGTTACTTTACCTTCTGCCCCTTTCCATGAGCTATTTTGTCTGGGCCCTTTTTTGTCCCCTGTATTTCTTTGGTCAATTAACTGATGAAGATTTTCTTGACGCGCCATTTCAAGATTCTTCAAAGCATTTTAAATGCATGGATTTTTCTCTA
>JAABKJ010001210.1:0-31295 GCA_011634705.1 Andricus grossulariae | reverse complement strand
ATATATATATAATTTATAAATTGTAGTGTAATCGATTCTAGGAATAAATGTAAAAATGTACAATAAATTTAAAGTATAGTAGTAATAATAAATCAAAAATAGGATCCATAAATGAAGAATAGTTAAAAATGAATGTGTGATATGGAATCAAAAAGTACGACTTTAATCCATTTTTTGTCAATGCTGGCACAATTACTGATTTTAAAGAAACTCATAAATTCCTTCAAAAAATGCAACGATGGGTGCTCATTATGTGATACAAATTACATGTAAAAACCAAATAAAACAATTATGAATTTGAGTTTTCTAAAGGCATCTCAGGTGATTTTGAGGTGATTGATTAAAGCCATACCTGATGACAGTCATCTTTCTTGTACAAATAATGAGAAATATGTCGTCTTATTCTTACCCTTCATGAAAAAGTATTATAGGAAAATCATTATAGGCTAGCTATGATTTTTCTATCATCCTTTTCCAATTATAGGAAAAATTATTGAAGAATAATTATGGAAATTATTTTTATTAAAAAATTGAAATAGTGCGAAAAGCAAAGGAAAGTATAAATTATCAATTAATTTTGAACCATACTCACATAAAAGGAGATACAAATTTACATATTTAAAATAAGCTTCGTTTACATTCTGGGTATAATATTATACCAACTTCTTATACTTATACTTTTCGTAATATTTATTTCAATACTATTAATTTCTATAACTATTTTTCCATAATTATGTTTTTGTGATTTTTCCTATAATCGCGAAAAATTGATAGGAAATTCATTATAGGAAAATTATTATAAGCCTATACGGATTTCCCTATAATACTGTTTATTAAGGGATACAACAAGAAGTTTTTCAAAAGTCCATAACTTAATTTTTTTTATTTGAATTTTTTCATCATACAAGCCTGTGATCACACTCATCCGTATACGCACAAAGAAAATAAGATTAAAATAATGAAAAATATATATTTTTCTACATTAGAAATATGTACTTTACTGAAATAATTTTAGAAAAAAGATATAGATAGATATAGATAGATAGATTTTTTAGAGTTTCTAGAGCACGTTATATATACTTTTACCATTTATACTATAAATTCTCAGCTAATTAATATCAATGTGATCATAATATAATTAATAATAATAATGATATTAATGAACTGGAGCTCTCAGTTTTATATTTTCATACTCTTTTGGATTAGCGTTAATATAATGATATCTTAGATGTAATGTAATATATAATATCTTAGATATCATTTTCTAATGTAACGATCACCTGTGGAAATATATGTATAATTTTTATTCAAATATATAGAAAATTTGTGTTGTTGTGAGTAAAACTAATATAAGATTCTAATTGTTAACAATACATACCGATGCCATGACATTGCCTCAGCATCTTTTACTTTTCAATTCAAAATTATTTCCTTCTGACGAAAATGTTTGTGGCACAGTTACTAGTCCACTTTTCAATGTACAATCTTTTTGCGGAATTTCCCGTTGCCATTTTTCGAATAACTTTTTATCTTTGGAAGGAGAAAAAAGGTTGGATTTCTAAAGAGGATTCGTAGCCCGAATTGTGTTTCGGAACTACGCATCGATTACCTCTATATCCGGCCATATTAATGCACGAAAGCCTTCTTTAAAATAATCAATTTCATTTACGCGCACTATAAATCATTTAAACTTATTTTTTTCAATAATACTTAATTTTTTATTTGAATTCGTCATATAGCCCAATGTATCTATCAGCAAGAAGCGCAGCAGCGCCGACAGCGGATTAGTTCACGGCTGGCATCAAACTTTAGCCAGCGCTTCTGCACATGGTCAGATAGGGCTGGTGTGCACAGAAGACAATCGTCAAAATAAGGTAAATAGACCTCCAGTACTTCACCTCCTCGAAATCGACATCATTGATGAAGAAGGATGAACATCAAGAACTGGAGAATTTTAGGATATTTAATCTCGAACTCTACTTCCAAGATGAGTTGAGGCAGGAGTCAAACAGTGGCGCCAATCGCCATCGTCCGCCATCATGTACTGCCGCCAACCTTACATCTGTAATCCTAGATTAATCATTGCGGAGATACTTGAGGTAGCGCTATAGCCCAGGGACTAAGAGAAGCGAGAGCTGAGTCATAGCAGAGAAAATACATAACAAACCAAAATATTTTTAAAACATTTAGTAATGATTAGCACAGATTTAGGCTCTGGCAGCTTAGACCACGAGCTCCTCCACACTGGAGAGGTTGATCCACACGTATCTAAAGATGTCTTCCGACTTGTTCCTTCCGGAACACCAGAAAACATTTGTGCCGGGAAGCAGATTTTCCTCTACTTTAATTTATCTTTTTTTTCTAATATACTGTACATTAATTGTTAATTGAAACTAACTGATATGTAGACATACCTCAATGAATCAATTTAATTTGGATAGGTGTCAACATAGAGAGCCTATAATCTGGTCAAGTTTTAGCATAAACAAACACCAAGTAGATAGGCCAGAATATAGACAGACTTCGACGTGAACAATTTTGACGTGCAGACCTCAATGTGGACGAGCTTCGACCTAGACAAACGACAATGCGGATGTTCGACCAAGATATCGATTCATATTAACGGGCCTCGATTCAGACAAATCTTAATGTGCATATTGGATCAAGACACCCTTTCACTTCCGATTTCCAACCAGAACTCACCCCTAGCTTTCAGGTCAATTCTCCCCACCGTCTTCCGAATGGTATGTGACGCTCACCCCCACTTTTCCAGTCAGGCAATCGAATAAATAAAGAACAAGAAGTGAATTTTCGTCTGCCGTAACCATATTGTTATAGTAGAGCAAGATTTCTGTAATGAGCTACCAATGAGCTACCAATGAGCATACTCATCAATGTTGTGTACAAATCTTGTACGGTGAGTAAGGACTAAGATTCATACTTGAACTGTGAAAAGCGAGCATTGAATCAATATTCTTTTCAATTTAAATTTTACGGGAATGGTGGTGTTTCCAAAATCTGTACTTCCATTATAGAGAAAAGCGTCCCTTACGCATCCCACTGGAAGTGACCATGTCGGCACTCAATCAAAACTGCGCATTAGGCTTGAGGTGAAAACCGAAGTGACCAGCCGAATCTGAGATCGAGATTCTCTTTTTCATAGCGGTCCTGAGGTTTTACGTAGCTCTAGTAGTCGCGAATAATATTTAAAAATTTCAGGGTGGAAGAAACGTGTTCGCAGCTTTGCTCTCTTCTGGAGGAACTGACGCCGAGTCTCCCTGAGAGTTCATCCGAGGAGGACGAATTCTCTTTGGTTCTTAATGTCCAACAAATCTACCCGGTATGTTCAATCTTACTCAATTCGTGCAAAATGTCTGGCATCTTATTAACCTGACCCTCCAAAGTACAAATCCAATTTTAGGCAAGTAAAGTAAGATTCATCCCAGGAATTACCGCTGAGCTTACAAGACAATATTCTGCATGAATTGTAATATAAAAGTTAAAGTTTAATTTTTTGGTAGAAGATTATAAAAGAAAGATAGTCAACATGTGATTCAAATAAAACAGATTTGTTAATTGCTCTTTTAATCCACTGTATTTTGCTCACGAAAAATAAACCATTATGCGTTCTAAAACCGCGCCATCTACTTAATTTTTCACTTTTTATTTGAGCTAGCAGGAAAATAATAGAGAATTATTTATTTCGGTATATCTTAAACTCAATAATTTCGTTTCTTTGTTAAAATGAGTTTAGAATTCTCGTTTTCGCTTCATTTTGATATTTCTCTCGTTTATCGTTGTTTTGTTGTTTCTGATCCAAGAAAGATTTGGCAACCATCATAATTAGTGTTGATTGACTTATTTTGAAGTTACCGTGTCGAAGATGTATTACTTCCTCTTACATGAAGATGGATTACTGTTACAATTTTGAATGTTTGATAATTCTTTTAGGTTAAGGCAGCAAAGATCGATCACGTTAAGTGTGACAGGCGTTATTTCTTAGGGTTCTTGATTATTCTCATGCATGTTCGTATTCAGCTAGTAATTTAGCTAGTATAAAGGAAACCATTTTTTGAACAATCACATCAATTTTCAAACTTTGGATAGTCAAAGTTACTGTGCAATTGAAATATTTGTTTAGCAAAGTGGAAAAATTTTGAAAAATAATGTAATTGTTCAAGAAATGGTTTTTGAAGACTACATTTACAGATTTCTGAAACGAATCCAAAAGTTTCTTTGGTTTCTTGATCGGTCACTTTGTTTGCATAGGATACTTTGCAAAGTTTCATGTAATATAAAAATGATTCAATTGTTAAAAAATTAGTTTGAAAAATCAAAAAAGGCACACTTTGATAAAGTGTCTCAATATGATATGTGAATTTATTCGATTTACACAGGGGAATCTTTTTGATTCTTCAATCCATCTTTGAATCTAATTTGAATTATATTTATACAAAAAAATTAAATAGTAAACGGATACTGTTTGAATAACATAAATGACTACAGTTTTTATACACTCCAATAAAATTTATTATCATCATCGGCTAATCGAATCATATTAAATGAAATAATCATTCATGTTCTTGCATAAACTTTAACTTATGTTATCAAAAAAGGTTTCACTATAAAAAACCGATTTTGAGCAGTTTATTAATCTACAGAATATAATAAATTACTGCTTAAAGCTTAGGTTCATTTGGAGACATATGTGTTGTCTATAAGCCCCCAAATTTGATTAACTTACCTACAACCGTCATCAAGTTTTCCTTATCACCAAAAAGTTTGATATCCGCACACACATCCCAATGCCCATCCAAACACATATTCCATGAGGAAGCAAAGCAAGAAATAAATGGATATCCATTTTTGAAATCCGACAAAAATGTCTAAGGCCAGCAGAAAAATTTCACTTAGAGACTTTTGGTTACAGTAAATCATGAAAATAAATTTTAGTGCAGTACAACAGAAACTGCAAAATAGATTCGCATGTTTGTCAATCCATAAAATGTGTTTGCAATGTTATTTTCTACAAATGATTATTTTATACTTCAGTCAATGGTACAAATAACAAAAGCACATGGTTTTTGCATATATTTGTCAAATTCACTAGAATATTTTTCTTATTGAAAAATATAATTTTTTACTTGAAGCAGGATTAAAATTTTAAAAGAAGATAATATTGAATATTAGACTGTACTGCTACATTCACAAACATAAGACATTTATTTTCATGTGATTTCAATTACCTATCATGTTTTTATTCGTCTTTCAATCAAAAGCAATATTGTATCTCAATCTCATAATCCTGAGAACTAATGAGGCCGTTGATCCAGTTGTGGAGGTGCTTCAACATAATATCTGGAATATACCATATAATGTATCTTCTGGTGAGTAATTTTATTTATAGCCTCATATTGTACTACAATCATTCTACCATCATCATCATATAACAGACGAATTTCATTACTGATGCCCCTTCCAACGATAGTATTACCAATTACTACGAAATTTACTCTACCATAGAGTTTCTGTAGTTGATTATCATGTTCCAGGTAAAAATAACCATTAAAACGATAGCTTATAAGCTTGTGTTCACGGGTAACAATTATAGGATAAAGAGAAGACTCGTGTGAGAAAGACTCTACTTCACCGATGCAAACTGAAACATCGAGAGAAAGTTTTTTTATGTAGATAAATCTTGCAGTTTTTTAATATACAATGTATCATTCCAGGAGCTCTGATAGAACCACCGCTGGGGGCCACAGAATGAAAAACGGTAATGATAGTGAGCTGCGAGATGGTCAGGCAGATCTCACCAATCAAACATCTGGCCAGCAGGAACATCTGCGACAAACGGTCAACAGTGTAACATCAACTGTCCCTGCTGAGGGTATGCTTTGGCTATCGTTGGCAATTTGCATCCAACCACTTCAACAGAAATACCATCGAAGAGCATCAAGTGGGATACTACAATGAAAGAGGAATTAGTGCGTCTCAACTATGAAAGTCTGAAGTTTGTAACCAAAAGCGGAAAAGAATGCAATTTCAGGACGCAGTAGCTCTAAGAAAGCATCCAGAGGCGACTGTTGTCATCTCCAACTCTCGCGACCGCTTCGTAAGCAAAGCAGCGGTCAACGACGAACTGCAAACTACTCCATGCTCCCAATGTTGTACCCACATCCTAGCAACTGATTTTAAACATCGTATCAAATTAACTAATAACATCAGCATCTCATCAATAACTTGACTTAGTTCAAGAACAAGTTTGAAAAAACAAACATAACAGAGTATATGACTTCATACAGGAGAATTTTGCGAAGGCCAGAACGGTAGCGATTTATTAAATCCATCAATATCGAGAAGGTATTGGAGTCGAAGGTCCTGGTGCCAATACTGGCAGAGATGCATGGTTAAAGGAACTAAGGGAGAATGAGGAAACCAACCTGCCAGGCATAGTATTAGGGTCCATTGTCTGTTCACCACACCGACGCGAAGCGATATGAAAGCTAGGTGCCATTGTGCATGACGGTCTTGCTTGTTCCTCGTTTACTGGCAAACAGCAGCGCCAGATTACAGGTGTTAATTGACGTTCACCGCAGTAAATTGATATTCGCCTCGACGCCTTCTTTGATTCAACCGCAATTTTAATGAATAATCATGCACGAGCTATACAATTCCTGATTACTCATTGTTGAGGCGATCATGTTCATACTTCATCTAGTCTGGAAGCTTATGAATATAGAAAATGAAGATTAATATATTCCTAGGCAATTGCAAAGAAATGATAATCTTAATTCTCAATACTTTTCCAATAATGCATTTTACTTGTTCACATGAGTTTAAATATTAATATTTCTTGTCTTGATTAATTTCCTTAACTGCATTGTTATAGGCTGAGAAAATCTTTCCAGTAATTTTTCTGTAACAATATGCCGATACTTGGATGCGCCACAGCTACATTATTAAGTCTAAGATTTTCTTAAATTACAGGGATATCTTTGCGGAAAAAATAAACTGACTTTGCGTCAAAAGTAATTTAAAGTTTGAAAAAAAAGATAAATTTAATTCAAGTCGTTCAAGTTCTGAAAACTATCAGTTATTAAAAAAATTACTTAAGACTACCTGAATAAAACCTAGATTTACCAATTTTAACAATTTGAGGGCTTAATGTTCTTAATTCCTTAAACTTTTTCATATAGTACATAGTAGTTTTCATTTTATGTATCTTAACTTTCTAAGTATGGACGTGCGCTCTTACAGACCGCAGCATGTTTCTGAAATTGGGTCCCTACATCCTCTGGTGTAAAAAATCATTGATAATAACAGTTAATCAATTTTATTAATTTATCAATGATTCCAATGTCCCTTTATATACTAATGTAGGTTAGATAACAAGAGGTATTATTGAAAATTCGTAAGTAATAGTTCCTTGTCAGAAAAAAGTTTCTTTCATTGAAAGACAATTTTTTTGAATCAAGGAAAATATATTGAAGAAATATTTTGGTTGCCTCTATTCGCTTGATTTCAAGAAATTTGTACAAAAATTTTCTTTAGGTTAATTATTTCTTCAATTTCTTATAGTAATTTTGTTGCGTCAATGCAATATTTCTTACAATTGAAGGAAACCTATTTAACAAATAAATTCTTCAAACTGAAAAACACACAATACGTCATTCTTTCAGGTGGAATAAATTTCTCTTTCTGTTCACAGTATTTTTATGTCAAACTAAAACAATGACGTTGAATAAAAGAGTTTTGTAATCAAAGGCATATATTTTTCTGGGTGTGTAGACTTTTTTTGTTTGTGCAGACAACGAACATATTTTCTAGAACCGCATGAGAAAATATCTCCATGGCTTCAATTTCACTTCTTCAAACATTTCACGTACACTTACTAGCTTTGAAGTTTGCACAGAGCAGTTTGCACCAAGTGGGTAAAGCAATCGATCAAGTTCGTGGTCAGTTTCGCTCCCATGAATATTATTTCGATTTATCGTCTCCTAGAAAGCACAATGGTTGACCTTCTTAAACTCATCGTAGCAATAGGTGATAAAGAGTCCGAAATCAGTGATTTTGAATCGATGAAGCTGATTAGTCAGGCATAAAAATTATATATATTTTATGGGAGAAAATAGAAAAATCTACTTAAACTTGTTCTAAACGCACAATCGACTTTTTTGGAGTAATGTAGTACGTTAAAAAATATAGATATTTTGAATTTTATTTTAAATTTTGATAAATCCTGACATTTTTTTTCTGAATCCATCGGCAAATTTTGAAACATTTAAAAATTGACAAAGTGGCTACAGCTTTTCTGAGAGTTGACAAACTCATTTGACTTAAATGCCCGACGTTTTTTTTTCTCCTAATTTTTTCGAAGTTGCTACTAATATGGTAAATACATACCATTAAAGTTTATTAAGGCAGAATTGTTAACTAAAAATGGAATAGGTCAATTTTTTGTTATTATATATTTGAATTTTCAACCAGAAGAATGAATTTTCAATGAACAAGATTAATTTTCTACCGAAAAGGTTAATTTTCAATAAAATACATCAATTTTTCGAAAAAAAGTCGAATAGTTAAACTTTTAGTTAAAAAAATTATTTTTCAACCAAAGTGGTAAATTTTTAACGACAATGATGAAATATTTATTTGAATTAGATAATAATAATAATAATAATAATGAATAATAATAATTTTCGGGTTAAAATTTATTTTCGACAAAGAGAAACAAATTTTCAATAAAGTACTTCAGTTTTCATCCACAGACAGGATTTTTAAATTAACATTATGAATCTTCTACCAAAAACATGAATTTTTGGCAAAGGAGTTTAACTTTCAACAAATATTTAAAAACTCTACTGAAGAAATCTTTTTCAACAAAACAATTGAATTTTTCAATGAAAAATATAAATTTGTAACTAAAAATGCAATAGGTAAATTTTCAGTTAAAATTAATTTTTAACCGCAAAAAGAAAAACGAATTTTCAACTAAATTGTTAAATTTTTAACCCAAAATAGAAAATTTCAATTTAAGTGAATAATCTTCAACCACAAACATAATTTTTTTTATGAACGAGTTTAACTTTTAACAAATTATTTCAATTTTCGATCAGAAAAATGAGTGTTCAAAACACAAGATTCACTTTTTACCAAAAAAGATGAGTTTTAAACAAAATAAATGAAATTGGAACGAAACAAGATCGATTTTTAACTAAAAAAGATCAATTTTCAACTAAAAATGGAATAGTGATACTTGTAGTTAAAATTAATTTTCAACAACAAAAGAAGCAGGTTTCAACAAAATTGGTTAGATTTCCACAAAAAAAGGAATTTTCAATTGAAGTGATGAATCTTTAACAACAAACATGAATTTTTGACCAAAGAGTTTAACTTTTGAACAATTATTTGAATTTTCTACCAGAAAAATAAATGCTCAAATAACCATATTTACTCCCTACGATAAAAAGACAAGTTTTAAACTGAATACACATATTTTCAATTAAAAAATATCAATTTCAACCAAAAATTGACCAATTAAAATTTCCTCTCGACACAATTAATTTTCAACCAAAGAAGTTAATTTTTAAATAAACAGTAAGTTTGTAAGCGACTGGTGGAATTTTCAATCAAAATTAATAATCTTCAACAACGAAAATGCGTTTTTGACAAAGTGTTTAACTTTCAATCAAGTAGTTAAATTTACAACCAAAAAAGGTGAATTCTAATACGAAAAATGGAAGAGTTGATATTTCCAATACAAAAGATTTTAATATTAAATCAAAAACTATTGAATTCAACCAAAAAAGACAAATTTTTAAATATATAAGATTTTTTAGTTAATAGAAGAAAAATGTCAACCAAACTGTTGAACTTTCTTACCAACAACATCAATTTCCTACTGAGAAGGACGACTTTTCAATGAAATAATACATATATTTTCAACTAAAAAAAAGAGATTTACAACCAAAATTTAAATAGCCAAATTTGTATTTAAAAAATTTACTTTTCAAACAATGAGAAGATTTTTCAACTGAAATGGCGGAATATACAACCGAATTATTTAAATTTTCAGTTAAAAAAATCAATTTTCACCACCAAAAAACGATATTTCAACAAAACAGTCAAATTTGAAACGGAATTGTTACATTTTGTAAGAAAAATTAATTTTCAACTACAAAGAAAAAGAGTTTTCAACAAAATAGTTATGTTTTCAACAAAATAAATAAATTTTCAATTCAAATGTTGAATCTTCAACAACAAAAATGATTTTTTAACAAAAGAGTTCAAATTTTAACCAAGCAGTAGAATTTTTGACCAAAAAGTTCAACCGGGAACAATTATTTTCTATCAAAAAAGACAAATTTTCAAAAAAAATACATGCATTCTCAACTGAAAAAGATAAATCTTCAACCACAAATTGATTGTTTAAATTTTTATTTAAAAAAAGAAGAATTTTCCACAAAATGGTTCAACTTCCAACTAAAGTGATCAATTTAAAACATAACGTATCAACCATTAAACGGAACATATATATTATTCTTAAACTAAAGATATATGAATTTTTGAGCAAAGGAAGAAATTTTCAATGAAGTGAAGCAATTATCTACCAAAAATACAAATTTTCAACAAAAGACATATATATTCAATTAAAAAAGATAAATTTTCTACTGAAAACTATATAGTTAAATTTTCAGTTAAATTTTTCGTAAACATTAATTTTCAAGCGAGGAAAAACAAATTTTCGAAAAGATAATTAGGTTTTCCACCAAGCATATTGATTTTTTTAACAAAAACGATGAATTGAAAAACTCAACAGATGAATTTTACGTTACAAACAAAAAAATCAACGAAAGAACGAATATTTAATAAAATAGTATAATTTTCAACCAAAGTAATGAATATTTATTTCAAATTATGAATTTTAGACTGAAATAGTTGCATTTTCAACTAAAGAGTTTTTGATTTCAACCAAGTAGTCGAAAAAAATTTAATTTCACATAAGAAAACTTCGATTCAACGGAAGAGACGCATTTTCAACTAAGAAAGATTTTCAAGTCAAGAGAACAAAGTTTTCAACCAAACTATTGAATTTTAAACTTGAATGATGAATCTTCAACTACAATAGTTGAAGATTGTAATCCGATAGATGAATTTTCAAATAAGAGAATTAATTGTTAAACAAAAAATCAAATTTTCAACCAAATACATAAATATTCAGCTAAAAGAAATAAATTTTCAACCAAAAATTAAATAGTTATATTTTCAGTTGAAAAAGTTAATTTTTTACCAAAAGAGATCAATTTTCAGCTGAAATGATCAAATATTTAACTATGTTATGTAACTTTTCAATTAAAATTAATTTCTACTCAAAATAAAAAAATTTTCAACCATAAAAAACTCAGTTTTCAACGAAAAGATTTACTTTAAACTAAATAGACGAATTTTTAACTAAAAAAGATGAATTGTTGAATAAAAATGGAATAGAATCCTGTTTCAACCAAACTGTTGAATTTTCTACCAAGGACATCGATTTTCTACCAAAAAAGTAAAAGTTCTTAATTAAATAGATGAAATTTCAGTTAAAATAGTTAAATTTTTAACAGAAGAGTTCAAGTTTAACCAAGTTGTTGAAAGATTTTAATTTTGAATGAAGAACAGTTGAATTGAACAAAAAGAAATAATTTTCAACTAACAAAGATTTTTTAGTGCAAGGAAAAACAAATTCAACAAAACTGTTGAAAAAAACGATGTTTCAACAAAATAGTTAAATTTTCAGCTAAAATAGACAACTAATTTTTAACTTAAGATAACGAATTTTCAACAAAACATTATCATTTTCAACCAAAAGGATAAACTTTCAGTTGAAACGATGATTTTCCAACAAAAATGATAAATCTGAAACCAAAAATCGAATAATAAAATTTTTATTTGGAAGAAAAAATTTATAACAAAGTTGTTCAATTTTTAGCTAAAGTGATGGATTTTAACCTGTATGATGAAACTTCAACTGAAGTAGTTGGATTTTAACGCAAAAAGATGAATTTTCAACTAAAATAGTTAAATTATTAACGAAAATGATAAAATTACAACAAAATACATCAATATTTAACTACAAAAGATAATTTATTACTAGAAATAGAATAGTTAAATTTTTTACTTTAAAAATCTAATTTTCAACCAAAAAGGGTAATTATGAACTAAAATAATGAAATATTCAACTGGATTATTTCCATTTTCAGTTAAAATTGATATTAAACCAAAAGGAAAACGAAATTTCAATAAAATAGTTAAATTTTCAAATGAGAAGATGAATTTCAAAGTGAAAAAGATTAATTGTTAACTAAAAGTGGAATATTATCAAATTCTAAACAAAATTTCAAATTTTCAACCACGAAGAATAATTTTCAAACAAATTTTCAACTTAATAGATAAATTTTTTACTATAATATTGAATCTTCAGCGGGAATAGTTGAAATTAAAAAAGAAAGAGTTGAAGTTCCAACCAAGTAGTTGAAAAGTAGTCAAGGGAAAAAAATGTTCAACCAAATTGTTGAATTCTAAACTAAGAAGACAAATTTGCTGTGAAAAAGGATAAATTTTCAGCCAAGTAGTTGAGTTGAAAAAAAAATTATTTCAACCAAAAAAAAAAGAATTTTCGACATCTTAGATCAATCCAGTAATACAAAGCTACATTTACAAATAAAAAAGATTGTTATTTATTTTATATTACAATTTCAAAAAAATTTGAGCACGCTCTCGAAGAAGTTTCCTAACTTGAAAAAAAATTCTGAATAATTTCCAGCTATATAAACATTCCCTGACATTTTCCGGTTTTATAGATTTTTCCAGGCGTGTAGACAACCTGGTGTCTATTATTATATATATTATATTTTTATTATATACATTTTTAAAATTCGAAATTTCATAGTTTAGTTTCAGACAAACTTCAAAAAGACGCATCTTTGAATTGGTCGAGGGGAAAAAATGTTGTCAGGAAAAAACCGAGAAAAACCTAGGAAATTCAAACTAACTAATTACCATACACACCCTGATGATTATCATAATCACGAGATTCACCTGCAGAAAAAACGGAGCTTAAGCACCGTCATGGTTCCCTGACTCTAGCTGCAATAAACGGTCACAGGTTTCAGCCGAATGTTTGAGCACCTGCCAATTGCCACGTGTTCCGGGACATCCGTTGACCGTTGACGATACGCTCATGATTCTGAAAACCGTTGACTATATTCCGTTACGACCCCTAATATGATTGCTTATCGCGTGCAAATTACCATTGAAATCTCTTCATGATCCTCCACTGACAAGTGGAAAATGAAGCAAAAATTTCCGGACTAAGTAGGGTAGACCGGGACAAGGCAGACGTTCAGGGCAAAAGCGACTTTTTCTAATAAGATTGCTGTTCCTTATCAATTTTGGTTTCTCTTTGCATTACGTAATCTCTTTGATTTGAAAAATGGTAGATACAAAAATTTTTAATAGATATAATATATAAATAAAAATCTTCCCACTGTGCGGGAATATTCTCATCGCGCGCTATGCGCGCGGTTCGCTTCGGTCGCAAGTTTGAGCGCGCCTAGGACGCGCGACCGTTGGTTCTCGCGCTTCGCGCTCGATAATGCGATAATGAGTGTACCCTTCAATGATGTTAGTAATGTGAACAACATTAAGCAGCATTATCGCTTGGAAAAATTCCTCGCATATATCATAAAGAAACGTGACAAAGGTTTCAATACGAGATCAGTTCAAGCTAAGAAAACCCAGCTTGGTCTTTGTATTTCCCACACATTTAAGCCTAGACGTTATAAAATTAAAGTTTAAATCACCGACCACTGTAATTTAGTGATTGTGAATTCTCTTTGGTGAAAGCTCCTTTGGATTTAGCGAACACATTCTCATCACGTATCTCGTGCTTCGCACAGAATTTTGTCCAAAATCTGAACTTTTCTACATTATGTTCCACACTATTATATCAAATACATAGCATAATTATTTATGTATCTCAAGCTGGTGCTGCTTATTCAGATTTTGTACAATATTGTACAAATTTTATTTTTCATGATTACTTCAGTATTTGCTCCTTAATTTTCTCCAATTTATGTTATCAGCTACCATACAAAATCTGTCATTTCAATAAATTTATATTATCACAACTCATAATATGCATTGGTATTGAAACATACGTATTTTCATTGACTTGTTTTCATAATTGTAAACAAGTGTGCATCATATACAAAAAATGTTGTTATTATACATTTTATTGCAACTTGTTTCGTTTCTCCATAAATTTAATTTATTTATTTTCAACGTTATTTTTTATGATTTAAACTGAAAATACGCATACTAGTGTAATTTGGTTCTGAGCAAATTTGTAGATATAATTTAGGCGAAAAATTTTGTTAAATAAAAGGTTATCGTAGCTTGTGTCATTTTTCCAAAAATTCAATTTTTTAATTTTTACTCTTATTTTTTACGATTGAAAAAAACCACTCGCCCTTCTTAAGAATTATAAATAACAAATTTGTACATCCTCTGTGAGTGAACAAGTTTTCCTATTATTTTTTTTTTTCTTTACTTGTGTCGTTTTGCCAAACATAAAATTTTTTAATTTTTAATATTTTTTTTACGATTAAAACAAAGACTAAGCGTCCTATCAAAAAATTGTTGGTGAAAAGTTTGCTGCTGTTCTTTGGATGAGCAACTTTTCTCTTAATTTTTTCTCATAGCTTGTGTCGTTTGTCCAAAAATTTAATTTTTGCATTCTCAATGTTGTTTTTTACGAATATAATAAAAACTACGCGTTCTATCGAAAATTGATTAATAATAAATTTGTAGAACTTTTTTAGGAGCATAGTTCGACCGCAAAATGGAATTTTCAATTTTTTATTATTTTTTGTGCCATCAAAATTTGAACTTTTGATTTTTCGAAAAAATTGAGAAGGTTGTTATGATAATCTTGTAGGGCTCTCAGAAAAAAATTTTGTTTCTCCCGACTTTTTTTTATATCGTGCGTTGTTTGGCCTAAAAAGTTAATTTTCATTTGTTTTTTTGGATTTCGAGAATGCTATAACCCTGATAATTTTCTTGTTATCAAAAAATGTCATAAAAATTAATGGTTTGTCTTTTTGATTCTTACTGATGACTGTACATAGAATTTTCAAATATTAAAAAAAAGGGCTCTCAAAAATTTTCAAAATGTGCTCACTTTTTGAATTTTTATCCAAAATAGCTAGTGAAGAAACTAGTTCTTTCTTTTTAGGCCATCAAAAAGGGTGCCTAAGCACAATCCAAACTGATCAACCTTTTGAAAGTTATCGTGCCTACCCGATACTATAGATTACAAACAGACAGACGGGTAGACAGACACCTTCGTGAAAATCCTAATACCTTCTAACACCTTCCTAGTATCTTCTTATTAGGATAAGAATGTAATAGATACAAATAATTGAAAATAATTATTTAGAATATTTTTAATAAAAAGACATAAGACTTCTTGCTGTATATCTTCAAAAGTAACTTTTTCAGTTATTAAAAAATACCAAATAATCAGACCATCAAGTTTTTACATTCTAAAATATTTCTATTTCATAAAAAAACTCTTATCTGGATTTTTATTTCCTAATATTAAAAATATGAACACTTCGAGAGAACATTATTAAACCAAATTTTAAATATCAAGAGTTTTAATTTTTTTTTAAATAATCAATAATTTTGAATTGAAAGTGACTTAAATTTAAAATATTCACAGGGTGGACCATTTTCATCTATTATGGGAAATAACTCAGAATTTTTGTTGGATATAGAAAAATGTTTTAGACAAAAGTTAAAGTCGGCAGAGAAGGTCAACTACTGTTAGCAATGACCTTGACCTTGAATTCGATTTTCAAGGTCAATTGAAGTTTAAAGTGATCTTTTTAAATGGAAACCCCTACTTTTGACCCCAGATTTAAAAAGGGCGGAAAATTTTACTTTGAAAATAATATTTTTATGAAGGTCATGGCAAGGTTGAATGAAGATAAAATTTGCGATACTGTTCAAATAATGGACCTTACTTTTGGGTGTTACTTTTTTCTGAAACATTTTTCTATATGAAACCAAAATTCTGAGTCATTTCCCATAATCGATTAAAAATTTCCAACCTGTATATCGAATGATTTTGAATTAAAGAAGTTCAAAATTAAACAATTTTAGAAAAGGTAAAATGTTGAAAAAAGGAAAGTATTTCGAATAGAATGAAAAGAAATGGAACTTGTATCATTTCTAAAAAAGTAAGTTTAAAATTGACGAATTTAACATTGATAGTGTCTGCATGTTAAATATTTGTTATCAGAAGCTATAAAAACTGAAAAATTGCAGACCAAAATTTTCATAATTGGAGAATTTCATGAGAGAGGAGTTAAAATTGTATCACTTCTAATAAAAATCGTTGAAAAAGACCAATTTTAGTTTCAATTGAAGAATCTCAAAATTGAATGCATTCGGGTTAAAATTAAAAAATTGGGCAATTTCAAAAAGGTTCAAAATTGAATAATTTCATATTAGAATTTTTGAAACTGGATTACTTAAAAATATCAGAATTTGCAATTGTAATATTTTTCATTGAAAGTGTTTGAAATTGAGAACTCTTTATTTGAAATAATTTTCATTTTAAAGCTATTAAAATTCTATAATTGGACATTTAAAATTAAGTTGAATTTTTTAAAGTCCAAGCTTTAAAAATTCTAGAAACAATAAATGAAAATTTGTTCACTACGGACCCTCGAAAATTAAACAAATCCGAACATATTTCTAAATTGAAAAAATGTTGAATTACCAATAATTGTAATATTAAGCCTTTTTATACTCAAAGCCATACAAATTTTATATCAATTCAATTTATTTTAAATCAAAATTACATTTTGTAACCACTCAAAATTAAATAAATTATTTAAATACTGAGATATTACTATCAGATAATTCAATTATTATGTATTTTGATTTTAAAGAACACAATTTTCAACTTTTTAGTTTAAAATCTTTTTATTTTCAACACTTTATTTATAATTATTATTCGTTCTTGAAATCTGCTAATAAAATATTTTCCAATTATAAATGATTGAATTGTTAAAATCTTCAACTAAAAATCGGTAAATTTTTAAATATTACATTGAAAATTGGAAATTAAAAAAAATAATACAGAAGCAGAAATTAAGGTTGAAATTTCCAATATTCTGAACAATTTTTGAATAAAAAATTATATAATTTTCAATTTCTAGTTCTAAAGTTCTCTCATTTTTAGGATTTTAGTTTGATGTTCAAAATTAAAATCAAATAATTTAGAATATATTTTACTCTGAAATCATGAAATACAAAACTGACTATCAAAGCTTTTGATATGAAATTTAAACAAATTTAATAGTGAAAATTTCCTGACATTTCGTATATTTAAAAAAAAGCATTGAGAACCTTATCGTATTCAAAAAAAAAAACTAGAGCTTTTTCATTCAGTGAAAAAAGGAAAAAAAAGAACCCTGCATTTTTAATAAATGAAATATATTTTTGACCAAGCATATTTTAAAGCAAAAAAAAACTGTAGTTCAAACCTGAAAAATGAAACTGTTTTACAATTGAGCATTTGAAACTGCAATTTCAAAGTGAACCTTTAAAAGAGGTTTCTTTGAAAAAGTTTACCTTTTTGGCTGGAAGATTCCACTATTTATTTAAAAATCCCACTATTTGTCATTCAAGTTTGAGGCTCTCCTGAAAGTTCAACTACTTGATTGTTAAATATTTGTTTTGTGTTTCATTTTAAGCTTTTATTGAGTTAAATTTAAAGACAAAGTTTTGATCAGAAATTATCAAACTTGGCCAGGTTTAATATATATTAAGAATAATTTTTTAAAATTCCTGCTTATTAAAGATTGTTGTTATAGTATAATTTCACCAAGTTATGTAACAAATAATAAATTATAATATTTTTTTTCAACTTACTTTCCCACATTCTGTCATAAAGTTTAGAATGTTGAAACAAGTGATTTTGAATAAAGAAATAAAATAGAAATGTTCATGAATGAAGGTCCCTTCAAAATATGTTAAACGTATTGTGCCATTAGTTACAAAATTGATAACAAATTTAATAATAAAGAATGTATGCTGGAGAATTTTGTCATATTATAAAGTAGAGCAATCAAAATCTGCATACACAAAATTATTCAAAAAGTCTCGCACGTCAGGCAGAAGAGTTGCTTTTGTCAGATTTGTTGCTATTGCTCTGGATTCGTGCGATACAAATAATCCTCGGACGCAATAACTTCCCCTGTCAACTGCAGATAGCATAGCTATATTGAATTTTTCTCAGAGATAAAATATATTTTCCTTGCAAATCCTGAATCCAAAACAAAATTTTCCATAACTTAAAAATTTATTTATTCAAATTGGCGCTATTTACTTCAACAAAATGAAAATATTGGATATATTCATATTTTAGCACTCTGTAATTAAAAGTGGGAAATTTCAAGAATTTTTTTAAAATGTACTCAAAATTTTGAACTGATTTTTTAACATAAATGATATAAAGTTTTGAAAAACAGCAATATGAACATTTTTTTTTTAGAAGGAAAATTGCAACCATTTAAAGTTAACTAAATTATTCATTTAGCGAGGTATCAATTTTAGATATTTCAATATTGATATACTTTCACTATGGGAAACACAATCTTTATTTTTTCAAATTAAAGTCCTGTAATTTTTAACGTTTAATTTGAAATTATTATTCTATTCTGAAATTTTCCAATTACATAATTTTCAATTTTTATTGATTAATTTTATTGAATCTTCAACCAAAAATTGAACGATCTTAGTATATTGGGTTCAAAATGAAACTTAGAGAGAAGAATAAAAAACAAGATTTATATATACGATTTCAAAGATTAAAATTGCCTAATTTTAAGACTTTCCATTCTAAATTTTTTTGAGTTGAGTTTGAAATGTTCAATATTTTGAAAGAGGTTTGAATAAAAAAGAATTCAATTTCCAATGCCTGGTTCTAAATCATCTGATTTTTAAGACTTATATTTTCAAAATGATTTTATAATTTTCCTTGCTTTCAATGTATCCTGGAAAAATTATATTCAAGACTGTTTCATTACAAATCATTTAAAATGAAAATTGTGCAACTATCGAATCTTTCTATTTTATATTCTATGATCTCAAATAATTTAAAAAGTCATGTAATTTCGTGCATTTAAAATCAAAACAAAACAATTGAGAATACTTAAATCTAAAATTATTCTAATTGAAAATGACCATCAAGATTTTCAATATTAAATTTTGCAATTTACAAGGATTTACTAGTGAAATTGTCCTGACATTTTTAAGATTCGAGTTTCATACTACAACATTATGAAATTTTAAATTAAAAATTTTAAAAATCAAGAAATTTCAAACGAAAATTTAACTAAAAAATTTTCTCGAAATCGTCTATATTCTGTAAATTACTTAAATTATTTTGAAATACTTGAAATTTCGCAGAATTTCTTTATTAGTCAGAATTCCTTCAATTCGTTTAATATTCTGGGTTTATGTAATTTCCTAAATTATGAAATGTTTCTGAATTTCAAGGACTTCAAAATAATGCAAAAAATTCAGAAAAATTCATAAGGATATTGGAAAGATCTTCCTCAGAAATTGATGCAATTTCGAGAATTTCCTGAAATTCTTGAATATTCTGAATTCAGGGAATTCAAGGAATTCAGGAAATCTTGAGAGCCTCAAGAATTCAGGGGATTCGTAATATTCAAAAATTTTAGCAATTCAAAATATTTCAGGAATTTCTGGAAATCTGAATATTCAAGGAAATTGAGAGAAACTCAATATTTCAGGATAATTCAGGATTTCAGAGAATTTCAGGAATCTGCGATCATTCGGGTTAGTATATTCAAGGAATTCAGGGAACTATAAATATTCACAGATTTCCGGGGTTAAAGAATTTAAGAAATTCAGTATATTGATGAAACTGAAGGATTTGAAAGAGTTCAATAAATTCAGAAAATTGTAGGAATTCAAAATATTTCGAGAACTTCAGAAAATTTCTAATATATAAGGAATTCAAAATATGTAATGAATTCAAGGGTTCCAAACATTTTTATGAATTCAGAGAATTCACAATATTCAAGGAATTCAAGGATTTTAGGGAATATACAAAATTTCAAGGATTTCAAACCACTTAAAAAATTCAAGGAATTATGAAAATTTGATCAATTCATTAAATGAACTTCACTTATGAGCTCAGGGAATTCAAGGAATTTCATAGAATTCAAGGAATTTCATAGAATTCAAGGAATTTCAGGAATTCAAAATATCTAAGGACTCCGAAAAATTTCGAATATTCAAGGCATTCAAGATACTTCTCAGAGGTTTGCAGGAATTCAGAGAATTTAGAATATTCAAGGAATTATGATTATTTCCGGGCATTAGGGGAATTCAAGAAATTGATAAAATTAAAGGAACTGATGGAACCTAGCGACATTAGGGAATTTAAGGATTTCAGATGATACAAGGAATTTCAGGAATTTAGAATCTTCCAGTCATTTATGTGAATATATATAAATTGGTGAAAATAAATAATTTAAAAGAATTCAAGGAATTCAGGAAATTCTAAGAATTCGGAATATTCAAGGAATTTAGGGGGTTCAGAAAATTTGAAGAATTTCAGAGAATTCAAAGAATTTCAGGAATTCATAATATTGAAAAATTTTAGGAATTTAGAACATTGACGAAATTCACGTGTTATCGAATTTGAGAGATTTCAGAGCATTTTCGCACTTTAAAGAATTCAGAGAATTTAAAGAATTTCGGAAATTCAGAATATTTAGGTATGTCGGCGCGTTGAAGGAATTCAGAGATTTTAGGGAATTTAGGGAATCTGCAAAATTGTAAATTTTTACTTTTGTAAATAATAAATTAAGAAGGTTGAAGATTCGACTCCTAATTGAAAATAATTAATTGCAATTGTAATAGATTTTCAATCTTCATTATTTCAGGTTTTTTAAAAAGTGTTTAAGTCATAAAGAGACAAATAGATATTAACTGAATAATAAAACTGAAGAAAAGCAGTTAGTTGAACGTCCAATATCCGTATTTTGAAAATTACAGTTCCCAATTATTAATTTTATTTTATTGTACAATTTCAAAGACTTAAAAATGATCCCGAAATATTTTGTATGTTACCATTTTAACATTATCATTTCATTTTTACACTTAGGTGCTTCTCAACTTTGAATAATGAAGCAAGCAAATTAAAACAGACGGGAATAAAAATACAAAATCATCTCTGAGAACAAACTTCATGATGCAAACAGAATGTTTTACCTGCGAACACTTGTCGATTATTTATTTATCATTTTCAAACGATGTGGTGAAAATTTCTGAAATTTTACAAAATTCTTTTTCGATATAAGTTATAAGTTAAATTTTGGAAACATTTTTTATATAAAGGAAAAGTGAAGAGTGACTAGGACCCAAAGTAGTCAACTTTTTGGCAATCGCAAATAATTATTACACCAGTAATATTATACTGGAAAAAAAATAATTTGAAAGTTATTTGCCATTTCTGTGCAGAAACAATTTTGAGAGGCATAGATTTTTAAATGTTCAATTATCTAAAACCTTATCAAATATTGAATGCCTAGTTCTTGCATTAATTTTTGAAAATGAAAAATCATTTAAAACCTTTCTAGGAATCTTGACGAAAAATTGTATTCTCTTGAAACCTTTTAAAATTCTTGAACAGCTTCTAAATTCATTGTTCCTAATCTTCAAAAATTTTCACTTTGTTCAAAATTTGTTAAATTCTTTTCACAAATTAAATTATTTTTGAACTTCCTAAAAACATGAAAATATCTCTTGAGCTTACTCGATTTTCTTGAACAATTTTGTAATCTTGCCAAATTGAAAAATTTAGCTTTAAAATCTGAACTGTTTTTGGAAATTTTCAAAAATCGTTCGGAATGTTTTGAAATCTTCTTTACTTTTCCCTTAATGTTAATTTTTTCAAATAAAAAATTATCCTAAGTTTTCCTGGAACTCTTAAGAAAATTTTTTGATTATCTTGAAACCTTTTCAAATTGTTAACAAGATTTTTTTATTGACACCTAAGAAAACCTACATCTTGTTTAACATTTCATTAAATCTTCTTAAGATTTAAATTATTTTCGATTCTTTTCAAAACTTCTGAATATCATTTGAAATACTTTGAAGTTTTTATAATATTTTTCAAATTCCTGTAAAATTAAACAAATTTTCTAAAAATTTTATAGTCGGTACCGGTATTTTTTTTGTTACCGGTGCCAACGTAAATAAGGGTATTGTATTTTTTTTTATGATTTCATTTCATATCATGATGTTTAAGAAGATTCAGAAATAAGTTTTATTATGAAATAGAGTTCCTTATTTGGAAATTTTAATTTACTAAATCAATGGAACAATTTCAAATTTTACAATTTATTTATTTGAAAATATAATTTGAGAAGTATTGAGTTTGAAATGTTCAATTGGTAAATTATGTAATTATACAATTAATAATTAATTCAATGTCCAATGGCTACTTCTTGGGTGGTTTAATTCCAAAATTTTGAATTTTAATATTGTTTCGTATATTAAAACCGTTATTACAGTATTGTAAATATAAATTTAAGCTTCTAATTGTTTAAGATGTCTAATTAAAAGATGTTCCCGCACTTCCCTCTTGAAGACTAATTTTCTACAATTTTCATTGAGTGGTTCTTATTGAAACAGAATTTAATTTGCATACAACAAAATGTACATCCTCAAACGTTTCCATTTTTTGTGCACAATTTTAACAGTTCTTTTTTTCGAATCTTCCAAATTTTTATTGCCGTGAATAAAAAACTCTTCATTTTGAAAATAAGAATAAAAATTTTCGTTTTTACGCTTTAAAAGTTATAAATTCTAATTTACAGAATATTAAAGGCTATTGAATACTGCGCCATTTTTGAGGATTGCAAATTCAAAATTATTAATTTTTAAATTTTGTAAATTTAAAAATAACCAGTTGTAAACTTCAACATTGATTAATTTCCAGCTCGAGATGAATTTGGCAAAAATTTAATATGCAAAAAAAGTGGAAACTGACTACGACTAAAAGTAGTGAACATTTTGACAATGGTTCATTAATAATAAATAAAATTTTGTTTACAAAAAAAATGTCATTGTATTTTAGAATACTTTGATGGAAAAAAAACCTTTTCTTATCTCCTAGGATTATTTAATGGCTGAAAGTGGATTCATCCGTTAGAATAACGTATCGGTTCACATCTTGAACATGAGCGTAATGGATGCTTGTTGTCGGAACCGACCCCAGAAATCGCGTCTCCAGTTTCCTTCGTTTTTTCCTTCACCTTTATTCTCTCATTGTCCCGTACCTTTATCTATTCCATGGTCTTGAAACGAAGTACTTGCGTGTAGGGCGTGTGACCGGATGTCTTCGTCACGGTTCGCTAAATACCCGTTTGTTTCGTGTAGAACAACCTGCAGGAGGACCATAATTAAGATGGCCAGTAGTACTTACCTCAGCCCCCCTTGATTTATAATCAGTGATTTTCTCTCCTTGCTGGCTCAAGAAATTCTCATTTCTGCTTTATTTCTGCTTTAATCAAGAATCACACTTCGGGATACATGAGAGGCGTTTGCGGGGGGATTTGCAGTGTTCACTCAGGCGTGACAAAACATAGAGAGAAACAGGAGACAGATAAAACAGAAGGGAGACAAAATAGTTCTGATGCTCTGGATTTAACGCCAAGGTCAGCCCCAAATCCGGCGCACCATGCTTTTGATATGTGGATCCCTAGCCCACTGGTGTAGAAGATTTTTAATATTATGAGGTAACCACATTTATTAGTTTTCTTACTTATTCTAATGTCTCTTCATATACTTGTATAAGTCATATAACATGAACTTCTTTATTTATTCAATTAGATATGTAGTAGTTGGACTTTCAACCAAATAATTGAGTTTTTAGGCCCAAAAGAAGATTTGTTAAAAAGATATTTTTAATCAAATGGAAGAATTTTGTCAACAGATGAGTCGAATTTTTAACAAAATAATTATACTTTCATTCAAAAAATTGAAATTTATACCCAAAAGCTAAATTTTTGACCCTGTAAAGATGAATTTTCAAACAAGAAGAATTGTTTTCTGCGAAAAGACGAATTTTCAGTAAAATACATCAATTTTCAACTGGATACATGAATTTTCAATCAAACAGTTGAATTTTCAGCCAAACAGTGGAATTTCGAACTGAAAGAGATAAGTATTCAACCAAAAATGGAACAGTAAAATTTGTATTTAAATAAAAATAATAAGAAAATAAAATAGTCACTAGTTGAATTTAACGATGAAAGACGAGATTTAAACAAAATAGTCAAATGCTAAACCAAATAGATAAATTTAATAAAAAAGATTATTTTTCTGCGTAAATAGACGAATCTTTTACAAAATAGTTAAGTTTTCAAGCTAGAAAGTGAACTGTTTTAGAAAACAGTTCACTTTTATACTGGAGAAGGAGAATTTTCAACCAGCAACTTCATTTTTAAGGAAGATATATTTTTTAATTAAATAGTCAAATCCTCAACTAAAATGATGAATTCTCAACAACAACAAATAATTTTCCACCCAAAAGGACGAATTTTTAACAAAATATATGAATTTTCTACAAAGTAGGTAAATTTTCAACTTATAAAGAAAAAATTTTGTTCAAAAAATGGAATAGCTACATTTTCAACTGAAAAAATATTTTTTAACAAAAAAAAACGAGTTTCCAACAGAAGAGTTGAATTTTTAACCAAAAAATATAATTTCTCAAAGAAATAAATTTTTAACTAAAATGATGAATTAAGGAAAAAAATAATTTTCAGGAAAATAGGTTTACTTTCAACCAAGAAATTAAATTTTCAAACAAAACTTTTATTCACTAACTAAAAAAAATTATTTTCTACAAAAAAGAGATGAATCATCAATAAAAATGCATGCATTTTTGACCACGTTCTTGAATTTTCAACTGGAATAAGATGAATTTTTAGCCAAATAATTGAATTTGAAACTGAAAAAGCTAAACTTTTAATCTAAAATAAAACAAATTTACATCCAAGAGATGAATCCTGAACCCAAAAAATTAATTTTCAACAAAGTAGTTTAACCTTCAACCAATTTGTTTATGTTTTTGATCAAAATTATGAATTTTCACCCAAGAAGTGGTTTTCTACCAAACAAGACAAGTCTGCAATAAAATACTTGAATTTTCAACCATAAAAGATCAATTTTCAAAAGAAAATGGAATTTTTACATTTTCAGTAAAGAAAATAAATACTCAACCCAAAAAAATGACGTTTTAGGAAAATGGTTAAATTTCCCATCAAAAAGATGAATCGTCAACCACAATGATAAATTAAAAAAAAAAGAGAGGACACAGCAGTCAAGCAAAGAGTTGAATTTTTAACCAAAAGGTTCATTTTTTAACCAAAAAGATGAATTTTCGAAAAAAAAAAAGGAATGATTGACATTTTCAACCAGGTACTTGAATTTTAAACAAACAAAGATAAGTTTAAGAGCAAATTTATTCATTTTTAGTTGTAAAAAATGAATTTTTAACCAAAAATACAACAAATTTCCAAGAAAATTGTTAAATATATAACTCGAGAAATGAATCTTCATCCAAAATAATTAATTTTTGAGAAAGTTTAATTTCCAACCTGTTAGTTCAATTATCATTGCATTTTCAACAAAATAATTACATTTCCAACCAAACAGTAGAATTTTTAACAAAAAGGGATGAGCGGTTTTGGGAGGCGTGGTGTTTCTGAAAAAGCTGGGTCTCAGGATTCAAAATTCTGTAACAATTATTTTTGACATCTTTAGAAAACTATTCAAACCGAAAACTTCACTCTCCCAGCTCTAAGGTTCCATCAAGTTTCATAAAAATCGCTAAACCCCTCTACAACTTTGATCCACCAAACTCCTTTGGTGTCCAGTGTTGGGTGTTGCCTGCAATCCAATCCAATTCGGGGAATCCAAACGTAAACAGCAAGGGCCGTCTGAACCGTTTCCAATCGGAATGCATAATATTGCGCAATACACGCAAGTAAGTATCCGCGCACTACGCTTCTGGTGTTTTTCTAGGATAGCTGCAACCGGGGGAACAAAAACCGCGATTCTGGTGTATTCAAGAAATGGATTGACTCTTCAGTCACGTCCTCTCCGAGAGAAAATTGAACAAATTCGCCACCGCTAGAACCATGTACTTACATTATGTTAGCTGGAAAAATAATCTTTGAGACATCGAAGAAGTAGTCAAAGAAAAAGAAAAAGAAAGTAAAAAAGGAAGACCGGGTATTCTGGAAAGTGGCAGCCAAGTTCTCCTAAGACTCTAAGGCGAACTTGAGGTGACAGTCCATAAGTGGTGCTACGAGGCGGAAGTCAAGCACTGGCTAAACAACGGAAGGGCCACAGGTGACGCTGACTCAACTCGAGTGCATCTTCCACCCTCACTTGCTAACAGCCACGTTTCTCGGGCTACGTGGATTTTAAGTAGTGCTTCTCAAGAGGTAAAAACTCTTATGGATGGCCACATAACTTGTATCGATCTGAGACAATGAATTATTAGGTGTTCCGCTATGTCTTTCGAGTACCTCTCTAGCTGACATACATTACTGGTTGAGAGCTTCGCAAACATCTTTAAGGAATTCAAAATTCATGACAAAGTGACATGCAATCTTACAAGAAGAAAAAAGCGAGGATAAAGTTAATGAGTATAAATTTCGAGAGATAGGCAGTTCTTCGAGATAGTCGAAATAGCAATTCATAATTTCTTCGACATGGAGAGACCATCATTTTATGGCCAGTCTGTCTGACTGTGAAAAGACGTTCAAAATAACTATTGGGATAATAAAGGTTTTCTTTCAAGATAGTCATGCGGTCATCTTGTTTTCAATCATTTCGATGATCCGCGTGTATGATCAGATGACCAGTGGCGTAGAGAAAACCTTTGCACGTCGATTATATGGATTAAGTTCGTTCTTTTGGATTTCTAACGTCGAATTTGGTATTTCCAAGAAATTAAACACAAAGGCGTCATTCAACGCCCAAAAATAAATTTGTTGGTACCATGTAGTTTTCTCACATATATGTATAACGTAGGTAGAAGAACAACATAAATATAAGATATGGAATAATCAAATCGAACCTCTAAGATGGTCAGGTCGACCATCCAAGATGATCAAGTCGACTATCTGTGATGATCCAGTCGACCCTCCGAAATGATGATCAAATTGAACGTCTTTGATGATTGTTTTCGCCTTCTGAGATGGTCAAGTCGTTTATCCGAGATGATGAAGTTTTGACCATCTAGAGATAGTCGCTTTGACCACCTTGATGGCTGTCCCATAGTTAACCCTCAAATATAGTGAGTCTGAACATCTAAATATTCATACTGAACTTTCATTCTTCTTCGTGCAGACCTACTTTCTATTACAGGACTTATTACTTCCGACAGGTGTTGACTGACACGACAAGTACCTGACGGACAGAAAGTTTTCATGTAATTTTTTTCTTTGGTTTCCAGGAATCCCACAAACTGTACAAAGGCTTAGGGTCGTTACGGTCAGTAGGTAGGTAGAGGGAAGTGAAGGACTAGGGTTGAGTTTGACGAAGATTTCTTGGGGGCTACTTGACCTAGTCTTCGTGGCTGACACTGTCAGTCATGTCGGCCAATAACGGACCTTTGATGAGCTCTGTTCTACTATAATAAACTTCAATGTTTTCTGAACTCATTTATGACACAAATTTATCAAGAAACTTTATTTTTGTTCAGAAATTTGATATTCAATATACAGTTAGAAACAAAAATGTCACATTTTTGTTTAACAGAGAACAGTAAAAGGACCAATTCCATTTAAAATCAGGCAGCATTTCAAGAAAAGTCTAGGTCATTGTGTCGAAATGATTTGGTAATTGGAAATATCATTCTATAATGAAAATAAAGGAACCCTTATTTCACGGTTTAATCAATAATTCATTAAAAATTTCTCAAAAGCGGATACAACTTGGTTTCAAAGTGTAAAATATTCCACCAAACGAACGTAGGTATTTGAAAATTTTTCAAAAATCTCACTCGAAATTTTTTTTTGGTATGAATAGTAACCAATATATACTTTATATCTCGCAAGTTTTGTTTTTTGTAAACCAATACTTCACATACAAAAAAATTATTTGGGAAATTTATATTCTAGCATATTTCTCGAAAACAAATAAAATTACAAACAAATATTACATGAAAGTTGAAACACCTAGAAAAGTTGTACAACAAAATAAATCTTACTCTTTTCTGATAGCTTGCACTCTTTAAGAATAAAAATCAAAACCAAAATATTTTCAAAATTCAATGCAAAAAATAAAATGAAATTTTCTGAAAATCACCACCATTTTGATTCATTTTTTTCTATTTTGTTTACAGTTTCAGCTTATACGTTATTTCCCGAAAAATTAAAAAATTTAGTTCTCCAACAATATTTTTTGTTCAATGTAAAGCAGTGGTTTTCAAGAACAAAACGCAGGACATATGTTGTAAACATTACCATATATTTCTCAAAAAAATGGAAAGGTAGTTTTGAGAAAATCCACTTTTAAAAATTAGAAAAAGCGCTACTTTGTATTTTTCTACATTTTTCAAAATTTTTTAGAATCAATTCAAAGAGCAAGAACTATGATTTGTGCTTCCTATTTTATATTTTCGCTTCTGTTAATGACTTCTACACTGGCGATGAATAGAAGAAATTCTAACGTTTTTAAATTGTCCTATTTTCAAAATTTCAGTCTGAAATCATCCAATTTCGAAAATTGGCAATTTAAAATAAAGTTGATCAATTTTGAACGCTTTGAATCAGAACTGAGCAATTCCATGTCATATTATCTAAAGAATTTGAGCTTTTTTTATATTATTTGTAACCAGATGCAGTTTTGCAGGAATGTTTTTCAAAAACAAATTCAGAATCTTCTTGGATTTTTCAAAAAGAAACTTTTACTCTGAATTTCTGAAAAAATCCAAAGAATATTTCTTGAACTGTATCTTATTATGGATAATTAAAAACAAAACACTTTGATAGAATAAAATCACCAAAGTTATGAAAGTTAAAAAAAAAACAGATCAAAATTTGCAATTTTGAATATCTCCTAAGTTTTTAAAATTTTTCAAAAATTGTTTTAGTGTTTTCCTTTTAACACCTAAGAAACAGATACTAAAATTTTCGTCAAAATTACTGACAATAGCTTAAATTCTTCAGAATATTTGACATTGAATTACTCAACTGATACAATTTCAACTTCTTTCTAATGACATTTTCCAATTTTCAGAAGTGGATGCTGAAATTTTTCAATTTTGACAGCTTCTGATATAAAATTTTGCGATTTGAAATTATTCAATAATAAACGATTTTGTTTTAGAAATAATAGAGAAGTGAATTCCTTTTCATTCTACTCAAAATTTTATCTATCTAACATTGTTTGATTTGGAACGTTTTCAATTCAAAATCGTTCAATATAGTTTTTTTAAATTTCAAAGGCTTTTAATTCGCAATTATTATTCATTTTTGAGAAAATTGTTTTTCTTAATCTTTCTTCTCATTTACTGCTATTTTAATTGATAATCACAAGGATTTTAAATAAAGAGATAGAAAGGAACTACCACATAGTCATTTTTAGTCACTCTTTTTCTATAATAAATTTTTAGTCATTTTTTTAGCATAAAGTCATGATAGCCACTTTTCAAATGAGACAATGACTTTATTCACTCTTATTTCAATAAATTAATCGAGGGGTTATTGTTGAATTCAGGTCTGTATACCTATTTCCAAATTTTGTTGAATTATTTTAGAGTATTTTAAAAGATTACAAGAATTTTTCCATGATTTGGAAAATTTCAGCGCATTTTATAAAAACCCATATTATGGGTTTTTAAAGAATTTTCTAGAATTTCAAAAGATATGGAACGATTTCATAGGACCTTCAAGGTTTTAACGTATTTTGAAAGATTTTAGGAGATTTCATAATATTTCTGGTGATTTCAATGATTTTGAGGGATTTTTAAAGCTCTAAGTATACTTTGATAAATTTTTCAGGTTATTCCATCAAATTCTTTTGAATTCTTGTGAATTTCATCAAGCTATTTTCAAATTTACTGAATTCAATAATAATTTTTTAAATAATTTGAATTTTCTTAAATTTGCATTTTTTTTAATTCATCATAAATTTGCATAATTTTTATCAAATACGTTAGGGGGAGCACGGGACCTTAGTGGAGGGGAAGTAAGAGAAGTAGGAAAGTGAGGAGAGGGGAGAGAAGTAGGGGGAGTGGGGAATAGGCTATGTAGGAAAGTGATGAGAGGGGGTGATAAGTATTATAGCAAGGGTAGAGGGGAAGTAAGTGTGGCAAAGAGGGGAAGGGAAGGAGAAAGATAACACCGGCACACAAAAAAAAAAGTTGTCTGCTTGACGGACTATACCGGCATATCTATATGTTTTTGGGGTCGCTGAATCTGAATCCGGCGTCCAAATACCCAAGTTAGCTCGTATTTTTCCAAAAAACTCAAAAACAGACGTAAAATCGACGAAAACAGCGATTTTTGCTGTATTTCTTGGGTAAAAATTGAACTTTTTATGTCTAGTGAACTCAATTACCATACCATTATAATTTTTTGGGTGGCTTGATTCAATTTCGCTGTGAAAATAACACAATTAGATCGTAGTTTGTCTTGAAAACTCTAAATTAGCAGGAAAAATACCAAAAATGGTGATTTTTCCTTTATTTTTCAGATGGAAAAAAAATTACGTTTAGTCGACTGAATCACCATATCTATATGATTGTTCTTTACTGTAGATTTCCTTCGCCTCTCACGTTTCGGGGTATTTAATTTGCGTTAGTTCGCTTGCACGGCATCAGTAGGATTTTTTCTAAATAAGTTCTATTATCTTTTAGCGTTACCCAGGAACAACGACGTGGACGTAGTAAATTCTGTTCCCTTGGGGTGCTTTATTAACGTGAGTCCCCTTGCCTCTCACGCTTATAGGGTTCTTTTATTTTGTATTTCTCTTTATTTCGCTCGTATCGAACCCTTTTGTCCTCAAAAGACCTACGTAGTGGGTTTCGCTTTTGTTTGGTACCTTGATTAACTTGATCTCGTTTTAAACTCCAACAGTAGTCAGCCATCATGTTGACATCCCAACGTCCC
>JAABKJ010001209.1:0-31305 GCA_011634705.1 Andricus grossulariae | reverse complement strand
TGAATGAGACATTAATTCAAAGAGACATAAGAAGCCATAGAAACACGAGAGCTTGCATGAAAAAATGCATGGACGTGAAGGAAGCTAGTGTAGTCCCTAGTTCTCTCCGTGGGTGATTTAAAGTGCAATTAAAAAGGAAGTCTTTGGAATTCTCTTGAAATTTTTCAAACTCATTTCAAACCTGCTGAATTCAATGATTTTTTAAATATTTTTAAATTGTTCCCAATTCAGTTGAATTTTTTTATTTCATCTTGAATTTTTATGAATTTAGTCGTATTCTCCTCATTTCCTTTAAATTCCGCTAAATTTACTCCAATTTACTGAATTCTATGGAATTTTTCGGGTGTTGTCAAATTTGTTTCAATTCCTTTGAATTCTTTTAAATTTAACTTGAATTGTTTTGAAGTGGTATGCATTGAATTATATTGAATTTAATTTCGATTTTGCTTTCTAAATATTATTATTGGTCAGGAAAAATGGAAAATTAATCAGGAAAATGTCGGGGAATTTTGAAAATGCAGTTCTGTGGCCACCCTATATGTAGAATCTTTTAAGGCGCGTGTTAAGATACTATTCGTTGTATGATGTCCCTGAATACAATAAGGAAAGTTCAAAGGTCAACGAGATGGGCAATACAATTTATTTCTCGACCCGCATAATTCATTCCAACTAGAATTCGAAAACAAAAAGTCTTAAAATTAATCCTAAAATAATATTTATCAAAATTTACACTCACGCATCTGCAACTTTCGAAATTTTGATAATTCGTCGATCAAGTCTTTGTTTCAGAATATCCACATCCCTTTGTAAAGATTCAGCCGACTGCTTCAACATAGAATTGGTACGAGGAGGAGAAATTCTTCCACCTGCTAATCCCAGCTGTAAATGCTTACTTGCTTTAGCAAGAGGTTTGTGGCTACGACATGCCTTCTTTATGTCGAGTTCTGTTGTATTGACACAACCAGGCTGAAATTAATTCCAACAACATCAACGAAAAAAGATTAGTTTTCAACCAGTTGTATTTTTAACCAAAAAAGATGCAATATTTCCCAGAAGAGACCATTTTTCTACAAACTATTTTAATTTTTTAACCCAAAAAAAAATCATTTTCTACCAAAAAGACGAATTTTCAACTAAAATGAAGAATCTTTGAAAAAATGATTTTTTAACAAAGTTTAGAATCCTCAACGAAGAATATAATAGTTGATATCAAAGATAAAAAATATTTTAAATTGAAATAAAAAAGTATAAGTCATCTAAAAAGAAGAATTTTCAACAAAATAGTTGAATCCTCAACCAAAAAAGATTTTTCAGTCAAGAACGAAACAAAATTTCAAGCAAATTATAATTTGAAGGAGGAAATTATTTTTAATACAAATAAAAATGTTTTTGACGCTTGGAGAGAATGAAAAAATATTTGATAAATTTTCGGAAATCTTTTATAGTTTAAAAATATTTATAATCCTTTCGAAACTTCTAAAATTCGTAAACATCTTTTAAAGTGACTCGATTTATTCCTAAAATTGTCTTAAAATCTCCCGGATTTATTGTTTCCAATTTTGGAAATCTTGTGTAATATTTTAAAATATTTTTATATATTCTCTGAAAATTGAAGTTCCAAAATAAATAATCACTTTCAATATGCCAGGAATCTTAAAAAATGTATTATCTTGAAACCTTTCAAAAAACTTCAGAATTTTATTTCGGAATTTTCAAAATATATATTTTGTTTGAAGTTTTTTAAAATCTTTTCAAATATTAATTATTTTTGAATTTGAAAAAAAAACTTCTAAATATCATTTAAAATAATTCGAATTTTCCTCAAATTTTGAACAAATTCTGTAAAATAAAAAAATTGAATTATATTCTTTTTTCATAATTTTGGAAATCTTTGGGAATGTTTTGAAATCTTTTTCAATATTCTCCTGAATAAGTTTTGTAAAATGAAAACTCATTAAAAATTTTCCAAGAAATCTTAAGATATATTTTTTATTACTTGAAATTATTCAAAAATTCTTGAAAATCTTCTACATTTTTTGTCTGAAATCTTCAAAAACTTATATTTTATTTTTAATTTGTTGACATTTTTTCAAGTTTAAAATAACTTTAGCATGTTTTAGAAACTTCTAAATATCTACATATATACCAAATAAAAATTTTGAATAATTTTATTTTTGAAGTTTATTTGTTCATTTGTTTTTGAGGATATATAAATATAATTTTCCTAAGATTTTCGAAAAAATTCAAAAAGATTTTTGAAGATTTCAGATATGTTGAAAGAGTATAATTCTCATTTTACAGGAGTTTACCAAATTTGAGGAAAAACTCAAGTCAGTTTAAAAGATATTCAGGACTTTTAGAAGTTTGGAATAAATTAAAAAATATTTAATAAATTTTCGGAAATTGTTCAAAGTGTTAAAATATTTTTAATCTCTTAAAAACTGCTAAAAATATTAAATTCTTTAATATTTTTTTAACTGACTTCAATTATTCCTAAAATTTTAAACATTCTTTTCCAAACATTTAGGAAATCGTTTAAAATTATTTGATATCTTTTTTAATTTTTTCTTAGAATTAATTTTTTATAATCTTCAAAAATGTACATTTTATTTAAAAAAATGTTTAATCTCAAGATTCAAAGCATTTTTTAATATTTCCAAAACATCTACAACTTCTAAGTATCTCTTGAAATAATCTTATTTTCGATACCCGTAATACATTTGTCCACAATTTTTTTCTCGTCTCTTTAAAATGTGAAAAAGTTTCCAAATTATAGTGTGTTAACAAAATGTTAAGAACAGAATTATTCCCCCATAATAAAAAATCATTTACATATAACGTATTCTCTTTGATCAATAATGTTTAGAAACATTTAGAAATCAATGTTATGATGAAATAAAATGACTTACTTGGACAACAATGTGTCGTATATTTTTGAGATATTTGGTACCATCACTTTTTTTAGATAGGATAAAATTGTAAATCTCTCTTTTTTAAATTAATAATTACCATTGGTCGATGAACATCCCAAAAAGCTCTCTCTTGACTATCGAGCACTTTTCTTTCCAACTTGTCTCTCTTCTTATCCACTTTGCTCTGGGCTTCAGCTTGCATCGCGATAAACTCCCACTTCCTGGAGAACATTTTTTGTAGCCTTGCTAGGTTCTCAGCCTCGTAGTCTGCGAGCTCTAATCGAGTTTTGTTCTGCATTGTTCGTTTGCACAAATATACAGCTGAAAAATAGGATCAGCATTTGAATTTCCAATAAAAAAAGATTTTAATTTTAAATCAAACACAGTTGAACTCATCCAAAAAAGACGAATTTTTAACGAAACAATTGAATCATCAACAAAAATGGATTAATTTACAACCAAAAAGTTGGGTGTTCAACAAAAAAAAAAAAAAAATTTTAACAAAAGAAAAGAATTTTTTACAAAAAAGATTAATTTACTAACAAAAAAGGTGAATTTTTAACAAAGTGAATGAATTTTCCACTAAAATTATGAATCTTCAACCAAAGAAAATTAATTTTTGGCAGAGTAGTTCAACTGTTAACGAAATAGTTGAATCCTCAACCAAAATAGATTAATTTTCAACCAAAAAGTTGGATTTTAACCAAAAAAGATTACATTTTTACCAAAAACAACGAGTTTTCTACCAAATATTTTATACTAATAAGATTAATTTTCAAACAAAAGGGACGAATTTTCAACAAAATACATGCATTTCCAACTAAAATTCTGAATCTTCAACCGAGACAAATGAATTTTTAACAGGCCAGTTCAACTGTTAATTAAGTATTTGAATTTTCAATCAAAAAAGATTTTAATTCTAAATCAAAACATAGTCGAACTCACAGAAAAAAGACGAATTTTTAACTAAATACATAGTTAAATCCTCAACCAAAATAGATTAATTTTCAACCAAAAAGTTGGATTTTTAACCAAAAAAGATTACATTTTTACCAAAAACAACGAATTTTCTACCAAATATTTTCTACTAATAAGATTAATTTTCAAACAAAAGGGACGAATTTTCAACAAAATACATGCATTTTCAATTAAAATTACGAATCTTCAAACAAGAAAAATTGATTTTTAACAGACTAGTAGTTCAACTGTTAACCAAGTATTTGAATTTTCAGCCAAAAAAGATTTCAATTATAAATCAAACATAGTTGAACTCATCCAAAAAAGATTAATTTTTAACGAAATAGTTAAGTCCTCAACCAAAATAGATTAATTTTCAACCAAAAAGTTAGATTTTTAACCAAAAAAGATTAAATTCTTACCAAAAGAGAGGGAATTTCTACAAAGTATTTTCTACCAAAAAGATTAATTTTCTAACAAAAAAGTCGAATTTTCAAAGAAATACATAAAGTTTCAACTAAAATCATGAATCTTCAACCAAAGCAAAAAAATTTTCAACACAGTAGTTCAACTGTAAACCATGTAGTTGAATTTTCAACCAAAAAAGATGAATTCTGAACGAAAAATGTAATAGTTCATATTTCAACCAAAAAAGATTTATATTTTAAATTGAAAACAGATTAATTCGACCCAAAAAGACAAAATTCAATGCTTAATCAAGACGGATTAAAAACTAATCAGACAGTTGCATTTTGAATAAAAAGATCAAATTTCTACCGAAAAAGATTAATTTTCAACCAAGAAGATTATTTTCTACAAAAATGAGGAATCTTCAACAAAATACATACATTTTTAATAAAATGGTTGAATTTTCAACCAAGAAGATTAATTTTCTGCCAAAAACGAAGAATTTAGAAAAAAATGTGAATTAAAAAAAATTGTTGAATTTCGAAGCCGAAAAGACGAATTAACTACAAAACAGTCAAATTTTCAAATAAATAATTTAGTTTTCAACCAAATAGTTGAATTTTCTACTAAAAATTTTCACATTTTCAACACAAAAATATTTGTACAACCAAATAGTTTAACTTGAAACCAAGTAATTAATTTTTCAACCAAAAAAGATGAATTCTCAAGACAACTTGTAATATTTGATTCTTTTATCAAACAAGATTTTAATTTAAAATCAAAAACAGTTTTTGAAGTCATCCAAAGAGACGAATTCTCAATATAATAGTTAAATTCTCAACCAAAACATATTACTTTTCCGCCAACAAATATGATTGTTTAACAAAACAGTAACATTTTTAACCAAGAAGAATTAATTATCAACGAAAAATATAACTGTTGATATTTTAGTTTAAAAATATTGTATTTTAAATCAAAAAGAGGTGCATTCATTAAAAAATACGAAATTTTCATATAGTACTTCAAAATATTAATTTTTAACCGACCAGTAATATTTTTAACCAAAAAATATTATATTTCTACCGAAAGATATGCATTTAAAAAAATCTTCTAACTGCCTGGAAGTATTCATAAAATATTAAAAAATCGTTCAAACTTAAAAAAATTCTCTGAAAATCTTCCAGATTTTCTTTTACATTTAGAAATCTTTCGAAATTTTCAAAAATCTTTTTGAACTTTCTTTAAAAAATAATTTTTCAAAATGCAAAATCAATTGAAAATTCGTTGGAATCTCTGAAAGTACCCTTAAATATTTAAAATGCTCTACAATCTTTTGAAATCCCTTGACATTTTTTAAAGCTCTTGAAAATTCCTTGGAATTTAAAAAACCCTGATATATAATAATAAATAATTAAATTAATTATTGATTATTTTAATTAATTTTGTCAAGTTTTAAAGTATTTTCAAATCTTTTGAAAGCTTCTAAATATCTATTAAACTTACTCGATTTTTTTCTAAAATATCATCTTGCAAAATTGAAATCGACATTTTAGGATATTATTTTTAATGTTTTGAAATCTTTTACAATTTTCTCTTAAATTTCATTTTTAGAAATGAAAAATCACTTGAAGGATCTTCAAAAATATACATTTTGTTTAAATTGGTTTGATATATTCTGAAGATTTAAATTATTTTCGAATCTTTTCAAAAATTCTAAACTTCCTAATATCTTATGAAATAATACAGTTTTCGTAAAACTATTTAAAACCCTGCAGAATTAAAAAAATTATTTTAAAATCTTCCAGATTCTTTTTCGAGATTTTTTGAAATCTTAAAAATCGTAAATTAAAATATTCCAAGTTTTTTTTCCATAATTTAATTTTGCTCGTCTCTTTGAAAGAGTGAAAAAGATTAGAAATTGTAGAATGGTAGCAACATGTTTAAAACTAAATTATTTACTAATATCAAAAAGTCATTTACAATAAAAAATTTTCTCTTGTATCAATAATGTCTAGAAACATTTGGAAATTTGACAACAGTATATGCAAGCAATTGTTCCATAATCACCCCGATGAGGGAATTGGAAATGTTTTTAACCAATGCATATTTTTTTCCTAAATATATTTCACAGGATATTTCAATAAATGAAAAAAATTCTTGCGAAATTTGTCCTTGGAAAGGAGGGTGACAAAATGTTCATTTGATCCCACATTACACCGGATAGTGCTATTATAGTTACATATTTATTTAACTAATTAATTTTAAATTAATAATTGAATTTACCATAATCTGTATTTTCGGGTTCCCAACAATTCGAGGGCCAGAAATATGGAGTTTGGAACCTATAAAAGGTGTTGTCATTTTTCACAGTTAAACAGTGGTCGTCTATGGGGAAAAAGTATCCATGGGATGCCATAAGATGTGCGACGTGGAGAGCCTCTGCAAGAAATTCTGACATACCAGTGGTGTACACAGTTATTTAAGTAAATGATGCACAATCCAATTAAGGCCAATTCTTGTCATAAGGCATTTCTCAAATTAGTCTTTAGACTCACTTGAAGAACGAAATTGATCAATTTTGTTTTCCGGCACCATTAATTAGAATTTTAATATTTAAAATTCAAGCCAAAGAGGTCGGCACGCGCCCCACAGTGGGGGGAAAAATATCTCTGGATAAATTAATATTCAGAAGTGATTTCTCAAGTGATTTGAATTTTTTTAAATTAAAGATAATAAGATTGCGCATAAATCTTTCAAGGCCAACTTTTAAAAAAGTTATTTCTTTTATTCAAGAACAAAAATGAAACCAATTTTTTTAGAATTTGAGAAATAGGGGTGACCACTCTACAATAGATAATAATGAACCTACAGTAGATAATCAATTATTAAAAATACTAATATGTATAAAATAATTAATTTCATTTAATTAATAGTTAGGGCACTATATATCTTAATAAATAAATATTATAATTAATTATTTCAGATATATTTGTGCTTTTAATTATTGATTATCTACTGTAGGTTCATTATCTACTGAAGGATGGTGTCCCCTACTTGGATTCAATCCTAAATACATAAAATTAATGAAACAACCATACAGAAAAGTTGACTGATAGTGTAGCAATTGTTAACAAATGTATTGAATTTGCTATAAACAAATAAGTGAGTGAAAATTGATTTATGGGAATTGGCAGTGATTCATAAATTGATTTGCACTAAATCTTAACAATTTATAGACAAAAACCGTTTTTTAATAGAATTTATGAAAGATAATAAATAATTGGTTATTACATAAGCAAATCTTACAAACAATTATTAAAAGCAGATATTTATGATGAAATAAGTCAAGTTTTTCTACTGAATCGGCCAAAAATTATACGAAAATGTTACTTACTTATCAGATTTAGTCATCCAATAAAAATTGATGATTGTTTAAGCAAATTTAATTAACAAATGCACTGTCTGGCTATTTTTACTGATAAAAACTTGTTTCTTTTTCAACGTAATGAGGTGTAAATAACTCCTAGACCTTTAACAATTTTCATTATTTAGCATTGGCTCTGTTCTATCGGTCGATAACAATTGATAATCGTTTAAACAAACTTAATTAACAAATGCATTTTTTGGCTATTTCTAAAGGTAAAAAATTGGGTTCTTCAACATAAGCAACTGTTCATAACTAATTTTTAAACTTTTTTTCAAAAACCTCGATAACGACCCACTATCAACATCGTTTGTTATCAAATGATAGTAAGGAGTTTTGTTTAAGTAATTGTCAATATATTCCACACACAAAATTTAATTTTTTGTTTGCAAATGTATGTTTTTTCCAAAATTAATAACAATAAAAATAGTGAATCGTTATCGAGATTTCTAAAAAAAAGTTAAAAAATTAGTTATTAACAGTTGGTTACGCTGAAAAACCCGAGTTTTTACCTTTAGAAATAGCCGAAAAATGCGTTTGTTAATTAGGTTTGTTTACAAAAAAATTATCAATTGTTATCGATCGATAACCAATAGTCATGACTAAATAACAGGCCGCTAATACCTTCAAGAAACTCAATTTTTTCCTGAAAAATGCCTAAGATGATGAAAATGTGTTCAAACAATTGTTCTTAACAATAAAAATTGTTTATTGTTTTGTAAGTTCCCTAAATTTCTAGAAATTAGTTACTTACACTTCATTACGTTGAAACCCCCAAGTGTTTACCTCTAAAAATAGCCATACAGTGAATTTGTTAATTAAATTTGTTTAAACAATCAACAGAAAAAACTTTATTTATTTCATCATAAATAT
Organism: Andricus grossulariae; assembly: GCA_011634705.1. Lineage (NCBI taxonomy): Eukaryota > Metazoa > Arthropoda > Insecta > Hymenoptera > Cynipidae > Andricus > Andricus grossulariae. The sequence continues at coordinate 22,731 of JAABKJ010001209.1, read as the reverse complement.
CCACTGTGGAAAATTGTTTTTGTTTGTAAGATTTGTCTATAAAATAACAAATTATTTATTATCTTTAATGAATTCTATTAAAAAACGGTTTTCGTCTATAAATTGTTCAAATTTAGTGCGAATCCATTTAGGAATCACTGATAATCACCGAATAATTCCATTTTCACTCACTTATTTGTTTACAACAAATTCAATACATTTTTTAATAATTGCCAAGCTATTAGACAACTTTTCTGGCTAATTTTTTTTATTGATTTTAGATATTTTGTATTGAATCCAAGTATTTCTTGAAAACAGGTACTCTTTAAAAAAAATTTTTTTTCATTTTTATTATTAAATAAAAATAATAACAAACTTTTTTTTAACGTTGGTCATGACAGATTCTTTCAAAATTTTATTCACTTTATTTTTTTTTAAGTTCTAATCGATTAAGAACTCGCTTCTGAATATCAATTTGTTCACATACCTTTTTTTTGCCCACTGTGTCTCCTCAAGCAAGGGTTTCGTAGGCTACAAAATTCGAGAGTTATTCCAAACCATGAAAAACCAAATTTCCAAAATTTTATTATTTTTAAACACTCAGGGTGGCCGCAAAACTTATACTCAAAGTTCCCTGACTTTTCCCTGAATAATTTTATTATTTTCCCTGGCTGATAATATTTAAAGACCAAAATTCTAAGCTTGTAAAATTGTCAATATAAAATCTTTTATAAATGGAATAAAACAATTTTTAAATTGAATGTATATATTTTTAATTTATTATTCTCAGCGCTGCCACAGCCTAATTTACTGGAAAAAAGTGAACAAGTGACCCATTTAAACTGAAAAAGTGACTAAAAGTGACCAATGTCCATTGATAATCTGATTAATGTTCTTTTCAATTTAAAAGAATAATTTTAAAGAAACCGATCAAATTTATAAGAATTCTAAATAGGTAGAATTGAGTAAATTTAGAAGAATTAAAGTGAATTCAAAAAAATTCAAGAGAATTCAACAGAATTAAAAAGAAATCAGGATAAAATAAGAAGAATTCAGAGTGAATTCCAATTTTATTCAAATGAATTGCAAAAAATATTTGAAAATCTTGTCAAATCTTTGAAACCATAAGAAATCTCTCACTTTTTGTGAATAAATTTATTGGAATCCATTAAAATAATATAAAACCCCGTGAAATTCTATACAATTTAATGATATTTCCTGAAATACTGGAAAAATTATTTAAATAACTTGAGCGCTTTTAAAATGCTTTAAAATAATTGAAATCCTCGGAAATCCTATAAAATCCCTTGGAACCTTTGAAAATATTTCAAATCCTTATAGGTCCTATGAAATCGATCCATCTCTTCTGAAATTCTATGAAATACTTTACAACCACAGGAACATTTTTTTAAATCCCTTAAAATCATTAAAATGTTTTGGCATCTTTTAAAATACTGTAAAATAATTTTAATCCTTTGAATTCAATGTAAATTGCGGAAATCAATTGAAAATTTCTTAAAATATTTAAAAATAGGAAGTTTCTACATGTGCCGAAAAAATCTGGCTCTGAAATATTTCAAATCCTTTAAATTCTTTGAAATCCCTTAAAAATCCATCAAAATATTATAAATTCTCGTGAAATTCTACGAAATCTGATATTTCCCAAAATCATACAAAAATGTATTAAAATACCTTCAGAGCTTTTTAAAACACATTAAAATCATTGAAATACACGGAAATCTTTTAAAATCCCTTAAAATCCTTTTAAATATCTTAAAACCTTACAGGCCCTATAAAATAGTTCCATATCTTCCGAAACTCTAGGAAATTCTTTTAAACTCCATGCAAATTTTTTGAAATCCCTCAAAATCATTGAACTCCCTGAAAATTCCTTGAAAATTGATAAATCTCTAAAAAATGTCTTGTAATCTTTTCAAAGTTTTTGAAAATTCCTCATATGTTTCAAAAATACACTCAGATTTTAAAACTCTTTGGAATACCTTCAAATTATTTATATTTATTCAAAATTCCTTGGAATCTTTTTAAATACCCCAAACTATTCTAAATTCTTGGAAATCTCATGAAATTTTCTTAAGTCTTTTGAAAATGCCATGGAATCTTTTAAAATACCCTAAAATATTTCAACCCTTTCGAAATCCCTTGAACATTTTTTAATCTCTTGAAAATTCCTTTTATGTTTTAAAAATACCCTAAAATCTTTAAAATCCTTTGAAATACTTTCAATTTTTAAAATATATTCAATATTCCTTCGAATCTTTTAAAATACCTTAAAATATTTCAAATCCTTTTAAATCTTTTGAAATCCCTTGCAACTTTTTTAAACTCTTGAAAATGCCTTTGAATAATTTTAAATATCCTTAAATATTTCAATTCCTTTGAAATCCCTTCAAGTTATTAAAGCCTATTAAAATTTTTTTCGATTTTTTCTCTATACACTGAAATATTTCAAATCCTTTGAAATCCTTTGAAACATTTAAAGTTCTCGAAAATTCCTTGGAATTTTTCAAAATACCCTAAAATCACTAAAAGCCTTTCGAATTACTTCAAATTACTGAAATATATTTAAAATACTCTACGACATTTCAAATCCTTTAAAATCTTTTGAAATCCCTTGCAATTTTTTTAAAAACTTGAAAATTCCTTGCAGTTTTTAAAAATACCCTAAAATCTGTTGAATTCTTTGAAATCCCTTAAAAATGCATTTAAATGTTATAAAATCCTATGAAATGCTATGACATTTTATAATAAATGTACAAATTCTTGAAAATAAACCAAGAATATTACGATAATATACACTGACTTGAGTGTTGGACGTTAAATGGGATTTTGAATTTGATTTTAATCTAATTTAAGATTCTTAAATTTCAATTTTATAATATTTCCTGAAATTCTGGAAAATTTATTAAAATACCTTGAGAGCTTTTAAAATCCATTAAAATCATTTAAATCTCGGAAATCTTATAAAATTACTTGAAATCTGTTGAAATGTCTTTAAAAAATCGTTCCATATCTTCTAAAACACTAGGAAATTCTTTAAAAGTCCATAAACATTTGTTCAAATCCCTTAAAATCATTCAAATCCTTGGAAATTCCTTGAAACTTTTTAAATCTCTTGAAAATTCCTTGGAATCTTTAAAATACCCTAAAATCTTTAAAATACCCTAAAACCTTTAAAATGCCATAAAACCTTTAAAATACCATAAAACCTTTAAAATACCCTAAATCTTTCAATTCCTTTGAAATTCCTTCAAATTATTAAAGCCTATTAAAATTTTCTTGGAATCTTTTAAAATACCCTAAAATATTTCAAAAGAATTCAAGAATATTCAAAAATAGGTAGAGACCTGAATTCACTAGTGGTTAATCCATGAGTTAATTTATAGTAAAAAAGTGATTAAAGTGATTTTTTCATTTTAAAAAGTGTCCATAATGACTTTATCTTTAAAAAATGACCTGATTATTATTGACATTTACTGAAAGTGCTTCTTACAGAAATTTCCTGACTTTGCTATTTATTTTTCAAAATCCCTGATTTTCCCCTAATTTGCAGAATTTCCCTGACCTGCGGCCACCCTGCCACTAATATAAAAAAGGAGAATAATAAGGCTAAGAAAAAAATCTTCCAGCATAGGGGTCCAAAGAACCACATTTTCAAATTTCTTCAATTTTCTTAGGTTTTAATCACTGATAAAAAGAAAACCATAATTTATTATAAGGGGTTCCGGCGTAGCCTACGAAACCTTAAAAAAGAGTTTGAGTTTTAAATAAGTGTTTTTATGTTTCTAAATTTATTTAAAAACAAAAAATGTGTGGGTGATTCATACCTTGATCGTCGATGTCCATATTCTTCATCATCCACGTTATCAAATCGGTTCCTGTTTTAGAAAATGTAAAACAATCATTCCGAACCTCAATGTGCTTCTTATTGAAAAAATGTGAGAAATAGGATAATATGTGATAAAAGAAGGGTATTTTCATGGGGGAAAGAAATTGTATTAAATTGAATTATTTTGTAATTCAAAAGATTTAAAACTTTCAGTTTGACTGCCTTCTAGATTGGAAGGTTTTCTAATTTTCACTATTGTTTTTTGGAAGTTTATTTTTTTAATTCTGAATCAATTTTTGCTTATTCTGCAAAAATTATTCATGATAAAATGGATTTCTTTCCAATCTTAATTAAAAAAATATTTTTAATAATTCTTATAAAATCTGTTACAAATATATTTTCATCTTGTTTAAATTGATACCATTATTGCTTCCTCATAGAGGGAGGCATGCAATGACCTAAATTTTCCAAACTACTTTTTTGACATATTTCTGTATAATTCGACCTCAAGAACTCAAAAATTTAATTTAAAAAAAATGTCCACGTGTGTTTGGGTCACTTTTATCTGTTCATCCAATTGATTTCCAGATCTGATCTGATTTGGAGAAATATCGGCCAATTAGAAGTGGTTTTTTTTTGCGTTTAGAAATTTTTAGACAAAACTTTTACCACGTTTATATAAGAAATACCTTTTTGATATTCGAAATACAGCGATACTATATCTGAGTTATTTGTTCGCGTCTTCGAGACGCATCAATCGACCTATTGTGGAACCTTTTATGACCTACCAGTACCGATCTATGAAGTTTAAAAAAAAAACAGTTTAATCGGTTTATATAAGAAAAACTTTCTTGATATTAAGAATACTTTATCTAATATATTTGTTTGCATCTTCGAGACGCGCCAAATTACCTATTGAAGAACCTTCTATGTCCTCTTACGATCTAGCAATACATGTTTTTAATTTTTTTAAATATGTTGCTTATGTTATTAATATGAAGAAAACTTTCTAAATTTTTGAAATACAACTATTTATAATTTCTCAAAATATATTTCTTATCTTGTTTTTACGAAGAAAACTTTTTTAATATTGGAAATACAACAGGACTGTATATGAGGCACTTGTTCGCGTTTTCGAGAAGCATCGATTGACCTATTGAACAGCCTTTCATGATCTCTTATGATCTAGCAATACCTATTTATAATTTTTCAAAATATATTGCTTATCTTGTTTTCATGAAGAAAACTTGTCTAATATTCGAAATAGAACCAGAACTGCATATTATGTAATTGTGCGCGTCTTCGAGACGCCTCAATTGACCTATTGAACAACCTTTCATGACCTATTACGAACTGACAATACCTGTTTATAATTTTTCAAAATATATTGCCTATCTTTTTTCTAATGAAGAAAACTTTTTTAATATTTGAAATACGACAGGACTGTATATGATGTACAATTGTACATGTTCGCGTTTTCGAGAAGCATCGATTGACCTATTGAACGGCCTTCTTATGATCTCTTATGATCTAGCAATACCTATTTATAATTTTTCAAAATATATGGCTTATCTTGTTTTTATGAAGAAAACTTGTCTAATATTGGAAATAGAATAGGAATGTATATGATGTAATTGTTCGCGTCTTTGAGATGCCTCGATTTACCTATTAAACAGCCTTTCATGATCTCTTACGATCTGGCAATGCCTATTTATAATTTTTCAAAATATATTGTTTATTTTTTTTACATGAGAAAAACTTTTTTAATATTGGGAATATAACAGGGCTGTATTTATGTAATTGTTCGCGTCTTCGAGATGCCTCTATTGTCTGTTACGATGAAACGTCGATGACATTTCATGATCAATCAGTAGCGACTTGTAAAGTTAAAAAAAGGTTACATTATTTATATAAAGAATTTTTTAATTTTAAATATAACACCAGCGTAAGTTAAACAGTTTGTTATAACAGAATACATTGATTGACCTTTTAATGGACTTCCTAATTTTCTGAAAATAAGATTTTCGGTAAATAGAAATATAAGCTTGAAAAATATGGAAAGTGTCCAATTTTTTTCTTTTGCTAGGGAAAACCCTCCCTCTATAAGGGAGCAAATTTATTTGATATCCATGAGGAAGCAAAGTGCTTATAACACTGCTTATAAAATGAGCACAAATAAATACACCCATAGCAAATCTATATTGCTTTGCAGCAATATTTTTTATGTTTAAAGTTTATCAATTGCCTTTTTTGTTTTGCTGCCAACTTTTTAATGTTAATTTTAGAAAGCCTTGCAAGCTTTAATGGAACTTTTTTAATCCAAAATTCTCAGATTGTTAAGGTTTTCATTTTAAACTTGTACAATTTTCAGCTAAATAAATGTCAAAATCTTTAATTTCTAATTAAAAAGTTAATATGAATCAAAAAAAAAATTAATTCAAAAATGCTCAAGTTTGAGCGCTTTTAATGTTAAATTGTAAAATTTTGAAATATTGAAATATGACATTATTTTAAATATATTCTAGAAGCTTCCACATGCGATTATTTAATTTAGAACTGTTCAAAAGGCTTTTAATTTAAAATTGTACGATTTAAAAAAAAAATGTTGAAGTTTACAATTGAATAAAAATATTTTATTCTGGACGCTTCAAACTTAGAAGGGATCAATTATTAATCGTGCAATCAAAAACTTTACTTCAAACAGCATTATTATTAATATTTCAATATAAGAGTTTTTAAATTATACCATTTTCAATATTTCTAAAACTTAAAAGCGTTCAACTATTAAAACTTACAATTTTGAATATGTTTCAATTTCGATTCAAACGTTAGACTAATTTCTAATAGTCCAATTTACAGAATCTCCAGTTAAAAACTATTAAAAGTTAAACGTTTAAAAAAAGTTGTCTAAATTTGAATACAAAATTACTCGATTTAAAACATTTTCCGTTAAAAATGATTTAATTTCTACCTCGCTTTCAATTGTAAATTATTAAATTTAAAACGCAACTATAATTTAGGAATATGGTAGGGCAAAGAAGAAATTCTACAGGTTAAAAATCCAGGATTATTTCATAAAAATAAAAAGAGAAATCTTCGAGAAAGTACCTGTAAAAACGGAGGGGATTTTACTGATAAAACTTTTAACTGTCTTGACTGGCACACCGTTTGATTCATCCATCATTTTCTCGACAATCGATTCCATCTGAATAATTACAATTAGATTTGACAGTTATTTAATTTCAATACACTAGGAAGTTTATATCTTGATATTAAAAAATAGTTATCTCTGATAAAAAATATTAAATTTTCGCAATTATTGAACATTTTTGAAGTTGCTTAGGCTCATTTTAAAAGGTGAATCTTACACTATTTACTAAAATACTCTCCCGATTTTAAATATACCTAAAATTTTTATTGAAAATTGTTTAAAAAAATCGATGCTTTTGACAATAGATACCCGAAAAATTATACAAAACTAGATAGTGCCGAATTCTTCCTTTAAAATGAGATCAAGAAACTTGAAAAATGTTTAGTTTCCAAAATTATTAGCAATTTTCATATTTTCATCCTTTTTCATATTTATACACAATTTCACATGTAACTCAACACTCTTTTTGCACATTTATTATTTATGCATAACCATTTGTTAAAAAATAAGGAATAAAAAGCTATGTACAGGAACTCGATGTGCGCAATACTGTGCATCGGGTTGCCGAACACAGATTTTTTAACACGTGAGTAAGTACAAAGGGCCGTCCATAAATCTCTTGACGGGTTTTTCCTATGTTTGAATAAAGATGGGAATAAAATTTTCCTGACGTGAAAAAGAATACAACGACATCAACAAAAGAAAAACGCGTAACAAGATTTATTGACGGCCCAAATAAATTAATATAAATGTGTAAAAAGATCAAAAGAATGTAAACTTCTATATGAAATGGTAAATAAATTTCACTATGTGGTCACTTTAGGGGTTATCGATAAACTACGTCACGAATTTTCGGACATTTTTCACCCCCCGTCTTCCCTCGTTGACAACCCTAGTCTCCCACCCCTCCAGCCTTGAAAGTAACAAAGCCATTGGCTATACACGGATTTCACGTTTACTCTGCGTTTTTTCGCGTTTCTAATGAGTTGTTCTATAGTGAGTAGAATTTTCGACCACGAAGAAGGCTTTAAAAAATAGTTGAATTTTCAACAAATTAATTAAATTTTGAACAAAATAATGGAATTTTTTACCAAGTATAGTTCAAAAAATATAAAACAAAAAATCTAATCCTATTTCATGTATGAATGGATGAATTTTCAATTCTAAAGGACGAATTTTCAACAAAACTGTTAAATTTTCGACTAAAAGAGATGACTCAACAAAATAGATGAACTTTAAACCTAAAAAGATGAATTTTCACCAAGAATGCAATTTTTGATCCAGAGAGATGAATTTTCAACTAAAAAATACAAGGTTTTAACCAAAAATGAAATAGTTACATTTGTAGTTTAAAAAATTAGTTTTCGACTAAAAAATTAATTTTCCACAAAGAAATAATAATTTCCAACTGTTTGAATTAAAATAAAAAACGAATTTTTAACAATATAGTTGAATCCTTAACCAAAATGATGATTTTTCAAAAAAAGAAGATTAATTTTCTGCTCAAAAATACTAATTTTCAAGAAAATACATGAATTTTCCACAAATTAGTTGAATTTTCCACCCGACACTATGAATTTTCAACAACAAAATTAATTTTCTACCAAGTAGTTAATTTTTCAAATAAATAGTTTATTTCTTAACAAAATAGTTGAATTAAAAAAAAATTCAATCAAAAATGGAATACATACTTGCATTTTCAACAGCAAAAACACGAATTTTTTACCAGTTAAATTAAATAAGATAGACGAATTATTAACAAAATAGTTCTATCCATAGCCAGTAAGATCAATTTTCAAAAAATAAAATTAATTTTCTACCCAAAAAGACGAATTTTCTACAAAATACATGAATTTTACACAAAAAAGTTGTATTTTCCAACCAACAGCAAATATTTGAATTTTCTACCAAAATAGTTGAATTGTTAACCAAACACTTGAATCTTAAATAAAAAAGTAAATTTTTAAACAAAAAAGGCATAGTTGTTACATTTTCAATTGAAAAAATTAATTTTCAACAAAACAAAAACGAATTTTCTACCATTTAAATTGGACCAAAAAAGACGAGTTTCTAAAAAAATAGTTGAATTCACAGTCAAAAAGATAAATGGTCAAAAAAGATTAATTTTCTACCCAAAAAGACGAATTTTCTACGAAATAGATGAATTTTCTACAAAACCATTGAATTTTCAACCCGAAAGTAGGAATTTTTAACAAAAAGATTAATTTTCAATTATACAGACTTCAATTTTCTACCAAATCGTTGCATTTTTAATCCAAAAAGACCAATTTTCTACAAACCAGTTCAATTTTCAAACCGAAAAGATGAATTGTCAACAAAGCCTGTAATACTTTATATTTTAACGAAAAACTATTTTAATTGGAAATAAAAACAGTTGAATTCCAAGAAAGAAACTGAATTTCCAACAGAATAACTAAATCCTTAACAAAATACATGAATTTTCAATGAAATAGTTGAATAGTTATAATTTTAGTTTTAAAAAACTGGTCAAATTTTCTACTCTAAAGATGAATTTCCAACTAAAATGATCAATCCTCACCAAAAAGAAATTATTTTCAACAAAGTAGTTCAACTGTCAACCAGGTAGTCGAATTATCAAACGAAAAAGATGAATTCTTTAAGAAAAGTGTAATTGAGGATATTTTAACCAAAAAGATTTTTATTTAAATCAAAAACAGTTCAATCCATGAATAAAAAGCTCGAATATTTTACAAAAATAGTTCAAGTTTGAACCAAAGAGATGAATTTTCAACGAAAAAGATGAATTTTTAACTGAGAATATTAATTTTCTACTACAAAACACGAATTTTTAACAGAATACATGAATTTTCAATTAAAAAAGATAAATAAAAAAAAAAAGTTTCATTTTTATCTAAAAAAGATAAATTTTCAACAACAAATGTAATAGTTAAATTTTCAGTTAAAAAAAAAGTTAATTTTCAACCAAAAAAAGAAAGGATTTTTCAACGAACTAGTTAAATTTTCCACCAAAGAGATGAATCTTCGACCAAAAAGATAAATTTTTAACAAAGCAGTACAACTTTCAACCAAGTTGTTGAATTCTTGACCATGTCAACCAAATAATTAAATTTTCGATCAATTAGTAGAATTTTTAACGAAAACAAAAATTTAAACGATAAATCGAGAAAAAAGCGAAATCACATTAAAAAATGAGAAAAAACAGATATTCTTTAAAAAGGGGAAAAGAGGGCTAAACCTTTTTCATCAAGAAACGTCCTAAACGTTATCTAAGTTCGTAACGTTACTTCCACTGGGGCTCCCCCCCCCAACCTGTTACAAAGCGTAGTTTTTGGCGCGACCCCCCCCCCCCTCAATTAGTAACGTAGTTTATCGATGATTACGAAACCGCACCGATCATGTGGTTCGCTGGGGAATTGGGTTACCTTTTTCCATATTATCTTTTTGGTAAGTTGCAGAAAATAAATATTTTTATTCGAGATATGACGGCGGTAATAAATTTTCTATAAATATCAAATTTCGTATTAAATTTTGGAATTTGAACCTTTTTGTAGACGAGGTAGTTGGGGGTGTCTTCGGCACAAGTAATGGACGCATATCCGGAAGCGTATTGGGGCGGATCTCGCGCGATTTCCGGTTCACGTGTACTCTGTTCGTTATCAGAAGACCTTGTTCCATGTTGTTCCGAACTGCCTTCCACTCCGTTGCTCTCTGCCGGCTTTCGCCTGCGGCAGGTAGACTTTTCGGTGCTCATGGTTACCATGTCCACGCTAAGGATGGCGCATCATCGCCCACCTGAAAGAACAGAAACAAAAATAGATTCTATCCATGTGAACTGGCATGAACTCCTATTCTTGGAAGTGTATTTTTATCGAGAATCTAGTAACCAGTTCAAGTGCAACATTCAAAAAAGTTATCCATACATAGAATGTTTACAATGAGGTTGTTGCACGAATATATTTGAATATATGCAAAAATCCCCTTTTTAAAATATTGAATTTGTTATAAGTATGAACACCCCCCCCCCCTTTTTAAAGTCCAAATTTTGTCTTTAATTTCATTTGATAAACGCCTGAAATCAAACATACAAACATAATACTTTAATAGACTTCACAGCCCAAAGTTGGGGAAATAGGGTGATTTTTCACAAAAATAGGGGAATAAATTCTTCTCAATAAAAGTAATGTATAGGTACCATATTGAATTCAATATGAAACGCTAAAGATTTTGATTCGAAATATATTGCATTTTCGCAAGTTTGAGCGCGCCTAGTGCGCGCGACTGCTAGTTCTCGCGCTTCGGGCTACTCGCGCGGCCTTTGTACTTCCCTCACATTTGTGCACAAACTTTTTTGAACTAAAGATCAAAGCATCGACAACAGTAATTTGGTGATTGTGAATTCTCTTTTGTTAAAGCTCCTTCGGCTTTAACGAACACATACTCATCACGTATCTCGTGCTTCGCACTCGATTCTGTCCAAAATGTGAACTTTTTCTATATTATGTTCAATACTATTATATTAAATGTATATGACATTGTTTTCTGTACCTCGGCCTCTATAAAAAATTTGTTATTAAAGATTTTATTGCAACTTGTGTCATTTTTCCATAAACTTAATGTGTTCATTTTCAATGTTATTTTTTAAGATTTAAACCAAAAATACGCATCCTAGCGTAAAGTGGTTCTAAGAAATTTGTAGTTGTATTTTAGGCGAAAGATTTTGTTAAATAAAAACTTTTTGTAACATGCGTCTTTTTTCCAAAAGTTTTTTTTTTATTTCTGATGTATTCTTATAACAAATTTTTAGATCTTTTTTGTTTGAACAACTTTTGTCTATTCATTTTTTTTTCTTCTTTCGTGTCGTTTTTTCCAACAATTTAATTTCTGTATTTTCAGTCTTATTTTTTACGATTGAGACAAAAACTGCGAGTTCCATCAACAAATTATCCATGACAAATTTATAGATCCTTTTTGGGTGTACAAGTTTTGTTCATAATTTTTTTTCGTACCTTGCGCCATTTTTCTGACAACTTAATTTCTTCTATTTTTAATGTTATTTTCCACGATTAGAACAAAAACTATGCATCCTATATCAAAAAATAATTTATAAAGAATTTGTAGCTCGTTTTTGGGTCAACAAATTTTGTCTATTTATTTCTTTCGTATACTGTTTCGTTTGTCTAAAAATTCCATTTTTCTATTTTTAATGCCGTTTTTAACGAACAAAACAAAAACTACGCGTCCTATAAAAAATGTATTGGTAAAAACTTTGTATATATTTTTTGAATACACAATTTACGTCAATTCATCTTTTTATCTATTTTGTGTAGTTTGACGGCAAAATGGAATTTTTGTAGAGTGTTCAAAATGCATCGTTTTTCTTTCTCTGACATTTTTTCATATCGTGCATTGTTTGGCTTAAAATACTCATTTTCCTTTGTTTTTTGCAATTTCGTAAATACTATGACTCCGGTAAATTTTTCTTATCAAAAAATATATAAGGATAATTGTTCATCTTTTTGAGTACTGGAAATAACCGTAGATATAGTTTTTTAATCTAGAAAAAGTGGTCTCAAAAATTTTGAAAATGCTCTCACTTTTTGAATTTTTATCTAAAATGGCTGGCTAATGAACTTGAACTTGAACTTCAGTTAACGACACTTGAAGGCACTAAAGCCCAATCTAATAGGTCAACTCTTTCGAAAGTTATCGTGATAACAAATTAAAAACCTACAGGCTGACAAACAGGCAGACATATTCGTAAAAACCGGTTTTTTGAGTTCAGGGGGTCTCAAAACGTGGACATTTAACAAAAGCGGGGGGGAGGGGGATTTTACACAAATCTAATACCTTCTCTGATGAGAATGTAAAAAGATTAATTTTATACCAAAAAAAATTTTTTCCACCAAAAAAATATGAATTTTCAATCTAAAAAGGTGAATTCTTAATATAAAAAAAAAAAAATGTTCAACAAAGCGGTTGAGTTTTCAATCAAAAAAGATTATTTTTCAACAAAATAGTTTAATTTTCAAAAAATAATTAGAGTTAAAAAAAAATTGTTAACTTTAGCCATATAATTCAATTGCCGACATACAAAGCTGAATTTTCAAACAAATAGTTGAATTTTCAACAATGAAAAAATTAATTATCAACCAAAAAATGGCATTTTCAACCAAATAGTTAATCTTTTAAGTAGAAGGGCCCAATTTTCAACATAATAGTAGAATTTACAACAGAGCAGTAAAATTTTTAATCAAATAGTTGAATTTTTAATCCGAAAGGATAAACGTGAAACAAAGCAGTTAAATTTTTAACAAAATAATTAAATTTTTAGTTAAAATCGTGAATCTTAAAAAAAATTAACAAAGAAGTTGAACTTTCTACCAAGTTGTTGAATTTTCAATCAAAAAATATTAATTCTCAACAATAAATATAATAGTTGTCGTTTAAAAAAAAAAACTTGAAATTTCAAATCAAAATTCAACCAAAAAAGACAAAAAACAAGAACAGATTAATTTTTAACTCAACCTCTCAGAGAAATGTCCTCTTGTAATTCTTAAATTTAAGGTTGAGAGGATTGGAGAGGATTTTCATTTGTCTCAACAGAAATCCTTTTGCAGCGAAAAATTTCCTTATGTGACTAACTTCACCTAATCTTGCAGCCAAATAATTCTGCTTATTTAAAACATATATTCACGTCTTTCAAAATAAAACAGGCAAGAGGACGACGCTTTTGTTTCAAGACAACTTTTTCTCTGACTGCCAGTTGCATTTGTAATCAAAAAAAGATCAAACTTCTACCATAAGAAATGAATTTTTAAATCAAAAAGACAAAACTTCAACTAAAGAGTAGAATTCTCTACCAGGATAGATTGTTTAGTCAAGAGAGAAAAAACATTTCAACCAAATTGTTGAATTTTCAAACGAAAAAGGCGAATTCTCCAGAAAACAGTTGAAATTTCAACCAAAAATTTGATTTTCAACCAAAAAGTTGAATTTTCAGCAAACAAAATATTAATTATCAACTAATCTATTTCATTTACAACCAAATAGTTATACTTCCAAGCAAAACGGACGGATTTTCAACAAAAAAGTGGAATTTTGAACGAAATACAGTCAAATCTGGATTTAGTGATTCTGGATTTAGTGTTTCCGAGAATTGACGCCGTGCTGCGCTGCGGGGATACGTGCGCGGCGTTTGCCAGGGGATTTGCGGTGTTCACTCAGGCGTGGCAAAACAGAGAGAGAAACAGGAGAGACAAAACAGTTCCCAGACTCTGGATTTGTGGTCACCGTCAGCCCCAAAACAGACACTAAATCCAAATTTGACTGTAGTTGAGTTGTCTACCTATAAAGATGAATTTTCAATTCAAAAGAACAAAATTTTAATCCAAGAAGATGAATGTTGAAAAAAAACAACTACATTTTCAACAAAATAGTTGAATTTTAAACTAAAATGATGAATAAAAAAAAGTAGTTTTAACAAAAGAGTTCAACTTCAACCAAGTAGATGAATTTTCAATGACAAAAGGATAATTCTTAACAAAAAATATAATAGTTGATATTTTAACTAAAAAATATTTAATTAAAAATCAAAAACAGTCGACTTTTTCTACAAATACGAATTCACAAAAAAAACTTAGAAGTTTATATTTCCGTCAAAAAAGATTTTAATTTAAAAAAAAAAACGTTCAAATCAACAAAAAAGATGAATGTTCAATATTTGAATCCTCAACCAAACAGGTTAATTTTCAACCGAACCGTTGCATTTTTAACCACAAAAGATCAAATTTCTACCAGAAGAGATGAGTTTTCAAACTAAAAAGACGAATTCTCAACAAAAGTGTTGAATTTGTAACCAATAAAGGTTTTTCAGTCAAGAGAGTGAAAAAATTGCAAACAAATGGTTGAATTTTCAATCCAATAATATGAAATTTGAACCAAAAAGTTAATTTTAAACCCGAAAAGATGAATTTTAAAGAAAATAGTTCAGTTTTTAAGCCAAATAGTTGAATTTCAAACTAAAAACGATAAATTTTCAACAAGAAATGGAATAGTTAAATTTTAAGTTGAAAAAATTTAATTTTCAACATAAGAAAACTGATTTTAAACACAATAGTTAAATTTTCAACCAAAAAGCTGGATCTTTAACTAATAAAATTAATTTTTAATAAAGTAGTTCAACTTTAAACCAAGTAGTTGAATTTTTAGTCAAGAAAATTAATTTGCTGCCAAAAAAGACGATTTTGCAACAAAATACATAAATTTTTAACCAAATTGTTGAATTTTCAACTAAAAACGATAAAATTTGAACCAATAATGGAATGGTCAAATTCTTAGTTAAAACTCTAAATTTCAACCAAAAAAAAAACGAATTTTCAATCAAATAGTTACATTTGTAACCAAAGAGGTGGATGTTCAACTAATAAAATTAATTTTTATCCAGGAAGATTAATTTTCTACCAAAAAAGACAAATTTACAAGAAAAGATATAAATTTTCAACTATATTGTTGAATAGTCAACTAAAAACGATCGATTTTCAACCAAAAACATATCAGTTAAAATTTTCAGTTAAAAAAATTAATTTCCAATTAAAAGAAAAGAATGTTTAACACAATAGTTACATTTTCAAACAAATAGTCGAATATTTAATCAAAAGAGATAAATTCTGAACCAAAAATATAAAAGTAGACTTTTTAGATAAAAATATTGATTGTAAATAAGATATTTTAAATATCAATAAGAAAAAGAAGAGTAAGTGAGATTGTAAATATTTTTTTGGTAAATTTCAATTGTTAAATTTGGAATGATTTCAATTTGATGAACTGTTGAAGTTTAAATGCTTTATGAATTTTTTAATTGTACAGACTTACAATATAGAGATTGTAACATTTTAAGGTTTCAACTTGAAAAGTGTTTTTTACTTCGAAGGGCTCTTTTTTTAATTTTCCAATTTTGAACGTTTCAATTGAAAATTATTGAATTTCGAAAGCTATAATTTGAAATCGTTATTTATTTGACTAACAAAATGCGGTTAACTGTGCGGGAATTTTTTAACCGAATTTTAATGCAACCTGAATCCCTTAATGCAAAATTTACAATTTTAGATGATTATTATTTCAATGTTCTAAAATTTCGCTCCCTAATGAAGCATCACTTTAGTGTAAAAGCTTTCAAGTTTGATTACACCCTCGTGATTGCTTTCGAAATTAAAAGCTTTAATATTTCAGTGCAATTAAATTTTAATGCTCTCTGATCTCATCGCTTTTGAATTCATAGCCTCTGAAATATGCACAGCTCACTACTGTAATATTTGAATTATTGATAAGGTTTAGTTTGACTTTCTGTTCACAGCTTTCTGAGAATCTATAAGTGAACCTTGGTATTTGAATCTAGATTATCATAAAGGGGGTTTAGTTTAAATCTTATAAAGTCGATTGGCAAATGGTAAATGGAAAATTACGTCAATAGGCCTATCAAATTTTTATAGTTGATTATACTCATCTAGAATGTTATAGTCGAATATTTTGCCATTTTTGAAACTAGTTTAGTTTTTAATGGAAAAAATAATTTTTTTAACCTTCAACTCAAAAATGGAACCTTCTTCATATTTTTTTTGCTCAATAAAAGTAATTTCTATAACCCAAAATTATTTTTAGAAATGTTTGAATTTTATGTAGCATGTGACATCTTTTCATAATTTTAATCCACCATTTCTGACAGAAATCATTAAAAATTTGAAACTCTAGCAAAAAGTACTTCGATATAAATTCAGGTATTTTAGACAAATTTTTTTTTACTAATTTGAAAACCCGTCGGGACTTGATTTAAAAAAATATATATATTTACAACTTTTTGACAACTTTCCTTAAAATGCTTACAATTAAGCAGTTTTCAATTAAAAATGTTTCTAAAATATTTGAGTAGGAAAGTAGATCCGTAGAATTTTATCCATATTAAATGCAAGAGTTCAAAATTGTACAATTTCAAATTGAAAACGATCTCAGAAGAAATAATTCCATATTCAATCATTTTCAATTTCAAACGTTTAAAATTGTACAATTTTCAATTGAAACCCTCAATATTAAGTCAATCTAAATTAAAAATGTACAAAATTTATTAATTTCAGCTTGAAAATTCACAAAAAATAGAAATTTTTAAATTACCGGCATTTAAAATCGAAATACTCCTGGCGATCATACAAAAATTAATTTCAGATTAAATCAATTAAAACTGGGTAATTTTATTCTAACTTTTAAGCGTATAAAATAATTGAGTAGATTACAGTTTAAATTGACTAATTTTAATCATGGTTTCAAATTTAATTTGTTCCAAACTGCTACATTCAAAAATGAAAGCCTTAATAATGATCGAATAATTTTAAATTGAATAATTGCAGTACAGCTTGAATCACTAAGAATTTAGCGATTTCAATTTGTAAATATTTGAAATTAAAAGCTTTAATAATAATCTATAATTAAAATGTTCAGAAAACTCAAAATTTAAAAGTTCAAAAATTGTACAAACATTGTATTAAAATTAAAATAATTGTATGTATTCAGAGTTGAGTAATTTTAGATTTTTCTGAAGAAATTGGAATTATTTAGATTATCGAGAGGAAATTTTATAACCGGTTACTTAATTCAGGCTCTTAATTGTTATTAATTCACTTCAGTAAGGATTTTTTACTAACTGCCCCTTATAGCAGACTTCCTCTTTCTCCTATTCCCCTCTGTTTCCTTTTTTTTAAGGATTTCCTCTTTTCCCCCTGTTTTCAAGAAACGTCTCCTTTCCCCTTTTTTTTGTTATTTCACAATATAAAAATAAAAATATTTTTGGATGAAAGTTAATTATTTTTAATTGAAAAGTCTACCATTATAGTTTTGTTTTAGAATTAATTTCTTTTGGTCAAGAACTCTACATTTGGATGAACATTTAATTATTTTGTTGAAAATTCGTTTTCTTAAAATTAATTTTCTTAACTGAAAATTCAACTATTCCATCTTTGGCTGATAAATGATAATTTTTAGTTAAAAATTCAAGTATCATGTTTTTCGTTGAGAATTGATCTTTTTTGATTGAAAGTTGGACTATTTTACTGAAAATTGTTTTTTTTTGCTGCAAATTAATTTTTTCAACTAAAAATTTACATATTCCATTTTGGTGAAAAAATTATCGTTTCTAGTTAATAATTCAACTTGGTTTAAAATTCAACTTGGTTGAAAATGACTTTTTTAAAAAAAATACTGTTTTGTATGCAATTCCTTTTGACTTGAAAATTCAACTGTTTTGTTAAAAAATTGTCTTTTTGGTTGAAAATTTTATTCCTTCGGTAGAAAAATCAACAATTTAGTTGAAAATTAACTTTTGTTTGAAAACACATATTTTCGGACTGAAAACTCAACTATTTTGATAAAAATTCTTTTTTGTGGTTTAAAAATTCATCTCTTTTGGTAAAAGTTTTATCTTTCTTGGTTAAAAACTATTTTATTTTGGTTTATAGATTCAAATATTTTGTTGAAAATTCGTATTTTTGGTCGAATTTAACTGTTTTTATTTACAAAACAAAATATTTTTTATAATTATCGACTATTACATTTATCGATGAGAATGCATCTTTTTTTGTTTGATGAAAATTTAACTATTTTGTTGAAAGTTGAACTCTTTTGTTAAAAGTTCATTTTTTTGCTGAAGGTTCATAATTTTAGTTGAAAATTCATCAAATTAATTTTTAAAATCAAAATGGAACTATTCCATTTTTGGTTGAAAATTCATCTTTGTAGGTTGAAAATTCAATTATTTGGTTAAAAATTCAACTATTTTGTTGAAAATTCGTATTTATTGCATTTGTTGTGGAAGATTTATCTTTTGTGATAGAAATGTAATCTTTTTGGTTGAAAATTAATCTGTTTGGTTGAAAACGTAACTATTTCATTGTAAATTTGTTTTAATGGTTAAAAATTTATTTTTTTCCTGAACATTGTTGAAAATTTGTATTTTTTGGTAGAAAATTCAACTATTTGGTCAGGTAATCAGTTGTTTGGTTAAAAAAATGGTTGTTGTTGGAAATTCAACTGTTTGGTTAAAAATGCAACTATTTTTGTTTAAAGTCTTATCTATTTTATATGAAAATTCGTCCATTTGGTTGAAAATTAACTTTTTGAATGAAAATTCAACTATTTAATTGATCATTTATCCCTTTTGTTTAAAAATTCATGACTTTGTTTGAAAACTTAACTATTGTGTTAAAAATTTATTATTTTTGTGGTTAAAAATTATTTTTGGAGTGAAAATTTAACTATTCCATTTTTAGTTGAAAATCCTTTTCTGGAAAATTTAACTATTTTGTCGAAAATTAATTTGTTTTGTTGAAAATCTCAAAATTGCTTTATTTTGTTGAAAGGCCATCTTTTTGGTCGAAATTCAACTTTTTTATTCAAAATTCATCTTTTTGGATTGCAAAATCATATTTTTTTGAAGAAAAAGTCTTGGTTGAAAAATCATATTTCCACGTTTAAAATTTAACGGAATTTGTCAAAATTCACCTTTTTGGCTTGAAGAATTAACTAGTAGTTAAAAATGTTTTTGTCTGAAGTTTAATATTTAAAAAAAATTTGTTTGAAAATTAGACCATTTGGTTCAAAATTCATGTTTGTAGGTTGAGAATTTAACTGTTTGGTGTAAAATTAAACTATTTTCTTGAAAATTCGTCTCTTTTATTTTAAACTTCAACTATTTGATTGTATTTCAGCTTTTTGGTAATTTTTTTTTTCTTTAGTTCAACTATTGAGTTGAAAATGTAACTATTTTTGGTAAAATTTTAATCTATTTTGTTTAAAAATTGAACTAGTCGGTTGAAAATTCAACTATTTATTTCAAAAATTCAACTGTTTTGTTCAAAATTCGTCATTTTTCATAGAAAGTATTTCCTATTTATTAGAAATTCATCTTGTTTCATAATTAATTTTTTGTTTGTAGAAAATTCAATTATATTTTTAACAATTCTACTATTTTGAAGTCATATCACTTGTTCTTTTTTTTGTTAATTCGACTATTTGGTTGAATAATCATCTTTCTTGGTCGAATATTAACTTTTTATTGATAATTCATCTTTTCAGGTTTAAAAGTCAACTGTTTTCTCAAACATTATTCTGAAACATAGCAAATATATCTATTTTGGTTGAAAATGCAATATATTTCGACATGAAATCCTACCAATTTAAAGCGTTTCATATTGAATGAAATATGATATCTATACATTAATTTAATTAAATAAATTCCCCCATTTTCATGAAAAATCTCCCTATTCAGCATTTTGCCTGTGAATTCTTTTCTTAAATATTTCTGCTTGCAAGTTCTATTTTTGAAAAGTGCCAATTTCCCCGTCGCTCAACCTTAAATCCGGAAGATCGACTTTTTCATTTTTGCATCCGGGAGTTAATTACAGGGAAGGAATTTAAATGGACTGAAGTCAAATGAAAATCGGATCAACAGTTAGCGAATATGCATTCACGTGCTGGGCTGCTGTGAAGGAACGGGAAATCCTGAATCCGGATCCGTGCAAATTGGATGCGTAAAGAATTTCCGCGAGGGTGAGAATAGTAAATGAAATTGAGGACGTCATAATTCCATATCGAAAATGGGTAAATTCTAAAAGATTGATTGAAAAATAACGAGATGCAGACCTGGATGACCAGAGAGACAAGGCAAACAGTATTGATTACCGGCCTAGAATGATGTTTCTATACATATATATCTAGACTTTCCCGTCCTCCTACCTATTGACCTACCCATACTCTCAAAGTGAACCGCCAACTTCTGCTCTTTTTTACTCAAGTACTAAACTAAACTAAACTAAAGAATTTTCGTACCTACCTCAGTACCACCTGATGGGGTACCACTACAAGGTCGCGTATTCGACAAAGGTTTGTCGATTGAATTTTCAAACTTTCCAAACTTTCCAAACTTTCCAAACTTTTCACATCACTCGAATGACAAGACTCTAAAAGTCTCAAATCTTCAGCTTTTTCCTAGATATCATTCGAGGGATCCGATTTTTTCGATGGGGAATTTCTCTCTCTCTCTCTCTCTCTGTCTCTCACTCTTGGAAACTTGAGAACTTGATGGAGTCTATTTTCTCTGTTTGCGAAGATTTAGAAATGTTCCTACGCACAGAGGGAGGAATGGAGAATTTACTGATCAGAATCCACTACAGCCTACAATTCTTGACCGATTTTGTTCTTCAGGCCCGATTTTTTAATTCCACTCTGTGGAATTTTTAATTTAATTAAACAGAACGACAAAATTGGACATTTTACCAATATTATTTGTTTTCTTTGAAGAAAAGACTTAGGAGAAGTCACTATCTATCAGAATTATTGCAGATGAATTTCAGGAACATAAATATTTAGTTTATTATATTATATATTATAAATATTCTAATAAACAAATTGTATTATTTTCGAAGTAATGTTTTCTCATCAAACAACTTTCAAATTAATTCTAAATTATAATAAATAGCTGCAGAAAAATATAAATATTAAATATTTGTATTGTTAATGACAATGTTATAAAAAAATCTGCCCGCCGCGCGGGCACATTCCCATTGCACGCGGCTCGTAAGTTTGAACGCGCCCAGGGCGCGCGTCTGTTGAATCTCGCGCTTCGCGCTCGATAATATGTTTGCCTCGCGCTCCGTGCTCGGTCATTGTACTTCCTCCACTATATGTGCACAGACATTTGAAAATTAAAGGTCAAATCATCGACAACTGTCATTTGGTGATTGTGAATTCTCTTTTTGTAAAGCTCCTACGGCTTTAACGAACACATTCTCATCACGTATCTCGTGCTTCGCACTCTATTTAGTCCAAAGTGATTACTCTAATATTTGTACTTTATTTGGTAATAATTTTTATTCTCAGCTAACATAAAAAATGTATCATTTCAATAAATTTATATTATTACAATTCATCATATGCACTGATATTGAAACAGATCTATTTTTATTGTCTTGTTTTTATAATTTAAAAAAGTGCGCATCTTATAAAAAAAAACAATTTTGTTAATTAACATTTTACTGCACCTTATGTCATTTTTGCAAAAAATTTATTTATTCATTTTCAATGTTATTTTTTACGACGTGAACAAAAAATACGCATCCTACCAAAACATAATTAATACAAAATTTGTAGATCTTTTTTGGGTGAACAACTTTTGTCTATTAATTTTTTTCTTACCTTGTGTCGTTTTTCACAACTTATTAAAAAAAATTTAATGTAAATGATTAATAACCTATATAATATAATAACCTAATGATTAATAATCCTATCAAAAAACGATTAATAACAAATGTGTAGCTCTTCTTTAGGCGAATAAATGTTGACTATTTTTTTTCTTCGCTTGTGTCGTTTGTCCAAAAATTTAATTTTTTTATTTTTAATGTTGCTTTTTATGAGTAAAACAAAAACTACGTGTCCTAACAAAAGGTAATAAATAAGATATTTGTAGATCTTTTTTGGGTGAACAATTTTTGTCTTTTATCTTTTTTCGTATCTTGCATAGTAGGGTGGGTCGAAAATAAATACTTTTGGAATTCGAAATCGCTACAGCGCCGAAAAGTAGCGTATTGGGTTCCTAAAAAAGTATAATTAATTTCGAATCAATCGTCATGCAGCTGGGTTACCCGCGCTCAAAAAAAAGGTTTCAAAAATTTCTCGTTTGCAGAGTTTTTAAATTTTATTGAGTTTCAATTTT
>JAABKJ010001208.1:0-31308 GCA_011634705.1 Andricus grossulariae | reverse complement strand
TTAAAGACGATAAATACATTATTGATAAGTATCATTTTTACTCAAAACTTACAAAACGCGCGAATTATGAAATACGGCAAATCTCCCGGTTTAATATTTTTCTCCAGGTTCTCCCGGTTGAGTGGCCACCCTGTTAATTGAAAGTTCCTTCTTTTTTATTTAAAATTCGACTATTTGGTTGAAAATTTAATTATTTTGTTGAAAATTTTACTATTTTGTGAAGAGGTCATCTTCTTTTTTTTGTCGAAAATTTAACATTTTCCTGGTTGAAAATTAACTTTTTTGTTGACAAATTAACTGTCTTCTAAAAAAGTCGTCTTTTTGGCATTGATAAATAGTCCCAACTATTTGGTTCTACGTGCAACTGTTGTGTTACAAATTAATCTATTTTTATTTCTTGAAAATTCAACTATTTGATTAAAAATTTATCTTTCTTAATTAAAAACGATCTATTTGTTAAAAATTCAACTTTTCAGGCTAATAATTCAACTGTCTTCTAAAAAATTCCTCTTTTTGGCTTGTCAGTTGAAACTATTTGGTTGAAAATTCAACTGTTTTATTGAACATTCGTGTTTTTGACACTATTTACACTATTTGGCACTTTTTTTAGCGATAACACTATTTTTGTACTATTTCGAAAAAATTACACTAATAACACTATTTTCTCGCAATTGTCTGCTAATGCCACTATTTCTTTACTTTTCCTTAAGAAATATTTTTGAACTAGTTCGCTAATTGGCTACAAATGATCTCAATGATTGATTAGGTGCCGTCCAAAATGTTGAATTTTTAAGCCAAAAAGATGAGCTTTTAACAAAACAGCCGAATTTTCAACCAAATATTTGAATTTCCAACCAAAAAGATGAATTCTCGACAAATTATATCAATTTTCCAGAAAACAGTTGAGTTTTCTACCAAATTGTTTAATTTTCAACCTGAAAATACAAATATTCACGAAGAACGTAATAGCTGATATTGAAACAAAAAAAAGATTTTAATTTAAAATAAAAAGCAGTTGAATATAATAAAAAAAGACAAATTTACAACAAAATACTTGAATCCTCAACTAAAACAGAGAAATTTTCAACCTTACAGGTGCAGTTTTCTTTAAAAAATTGATTCTCTACCAAAAAATACTAATTGTCGATCAAATATATATTTTTTCTACCAAAAAGACAAGTTTTCACCAAAATACATAAATTTTTAACCGTATAGTTTGAACAATGGATGTGATCTTAGTCCCAATTTTATTTGAATCATTTTTAGTTTATATTTTTTTGGTTTCTAAAATTTTTTTAATGAATAGTTGAATTTTCAAACTAAAAAATATCAATTTGTAACAAAAAAGTGTATAGTTAAATTTGTATTGAGAATTAATTTTCAATGAAGGAAGAAACGAATTCTCTACAAAAAAGTTTAATTTTGTACGAAATAGTTTAATTGTATACCAAACTGTGGAATTTTTAAGCCAAAAAGTCGAATTTTTCTGTAAAGCAGTTCAATTTTCAACCCGAGAATATAAATTTAAAAAAAAAAAATGAATTTCCGAATCAAATTATGTATTTTCAAACAAAAAAAATGAGCTTTCAGGAAAGTAGTTAAACTTTCAAATAAGGACTGTAATTTTCAATCTAAACAGGTGAACAAAATAGCTACATCAGTTTTCAACCAAATAGTTAAATTTTCTGCCAAATTGTTTAATTTTCGAGCCGAAAATGTGAATTTTTAACAAAAGACTTAATTTTGAACTAGAAAGTTCTATTTTTAATCGAAAAAGATCAAGTTTCTACAGAAAAAGATATATCTTTTAAACAAAAAGATAAATTTTAAATAGTTGAATTTTCAGTAAACAAAAAAATTGTTTATCGAGAAAGAAACAAAATTTCAATCAAATTGTTAAATTATCAAATCAAAAAGACGAATTTTCAACAAAACCTTTGAATTTTCTACCAAGGAGAATGAACTTTCGACCAAAAATAGTTGGATTTTCTTATTGGATTCTATTAATTCAGTTCACATTTAAGAATAACAATAACTAAACTAAAGAATAAAATTTTATATAAACATTGAAGTTCAACTTTAATACTTGAACAATTTTATGTCACTATTTCGACACAATGTTTTAAATCTTTTGACGCTATTTACATTATTTTTAATCTCTGGAGTGAGTGCGAGGGCAGTCTTTATAAAATTTAAGTAATTTTAGGCTCGCGGATCCAGGATACCACCGCCACATTGCAGCAATCCCGAACCAGTTAAAGAAGCAGCAAAAGAAGGAGTTGCTGATTTTGCCAACACTATTAATCCACTGTTTTTCGTTAGCAAAGAGCAGATTTATGACATGGACAAGGAAGTTGAAGAAGACATGAGTGACGCAGAAGTCGATCCCTGCGTATATGATTTTGAAGAACCGAATGAAATGGATGAAGTAGGCGAATTAGGCGAATTAGGCGAATTAGGAACAAAAAGAGAGTATGAGGATTCAGATTCAAATGGTTCGTTTAACGGTAAAGTTGCTTATCAGGTTTGCTACAAAACCTGTAAGACCTGGAAAAGTCATGAAATTGTGAAAAAGTTCTGGAAAATCTGCTGTTTCTCAAAAACCCGAAATTTTTTCTTTAAACCTCTATAGCCAGGAGAATTTTTTTTCTTGTAATTGAACTTTCTACTTTTTCTCGCAAACAATAACACATGCGAAAAAATATTAATATCAAAGTTTGCACATCTTAAAAAGTTCTATGAAAAATACCTCTTGTTCTTTTGCGATATCTTGCATTGTTTACGAGAAATATTCAAAAAGTACATTTTTAGGGGGCAAAAAATTCTCCCGGCCTCAAAAATGATTCAACCCGCATAAAGCTGACAGGGTGCCTTTCTTCTATTAGCAGAAACTTTTCAAAAATATTTGGAAGAATAAAAAAGGTGGGTGTTTCCAGAAAATATTTTTTTTATGTTTTCAAAATTTGAAGAAAAAAATTAAAAATATGTTCTGGAAAATCCCACCATCTTTGAATGCAGAGAT
Organism: Andricus grossulariae; assembly: GCA_011634705.1. NCBI lineage: Eukaryota > Metazoa > Arthropoda > Insecta > Hymenoptera > Cynipidae > Andricus > Andricus grossulariae. The sequence goes on along the minus strand of JAABKJ010001208.1, from coordinate 28,286 downwards.
TTTTTTCCTAAAAATGTAATTTTCTCATTTTTCTTGTATGCGATGAAAGATATCGTAAAAGAACAAGAGGTGTTTTGTATAGAACTTTCTTAGACGTATAAACTTTTATCTTAACATTTTTGCATATCTGTCATTGTTTGCGAGAAAGTGGAAAATTCGATTATATGAAAAAAATTTTCCTGGCCACAAAAGTTATTTAGCCCGCATAAAGCTCACAATATATCTTCCTCATCAAAGTACAAATTTAACAAAAAATTTGCAAAAAATATAAGGGTGGGTTTTTTTTGAGAAAATAAACTTTCAATTTTTCCAATCGTTTCTGAAATCTTTAAAGTCTTTGTGAAATTATATAAATCTTCCAAAATATTTTTAAATCTTTGAATTCTTTAGGAAATATTTTGAAATTTTCTAAATCTTTGTGAAATCTTTTGAAATCTGAAATTTTTTTAATCTGTTATAATTTTTAAAACCTTTAAGAAATCTTGTGAAATATTTGGCACATTTTGAAATCTTCGGCAATATTTTAATCTTTAAAATCTGTAATTCTTTAAAATCTCTAAATTTTGTATACCTTTGATTTAAATTATTGTGACATATTTGAATTTTTTGTGAAATCAGTTAAAAATTTTTTAATCTTTCTGAAATGTTTTTAAACCGTTTAAAATCGTTTGAAATCTGCTGTACAACGCCTTTTGAATCGTTGTGTAATCTTGAAATCTTTTGAAACATTTAAATTCTTTGCGAAATCTTTATAAAACCTTTACAAAATTTTCATATCATTTAGAATCTTTGAAATCTTTTAAACCTTTGTGAAATCTATTGAAATCTTTTTGAAATCTATTGAAATCTTTAAATTCTTTGGGAAGTCTTTTAAAATTTCTGAAATTCTTGTGAAATCTTTGAATTCGTTGGAAAGTCTTTTAAAATTTCTGAAATTCTTGTGAAATCTTTAAAAATCTTTTCGAAATCTTCTAAAATGTTTTGGAATTTTTGAAATCTTCTGAAATATTTTTAAAACTTTGAAATTTTTGGGAAATCATTGAAACTTTTGAAATTTGGTATACATTCAAAAGTCGAGTGGTCAACCCCTCGATACGATTATAATAATTGCAGTCTTTTAAGAAATTTTATATTAATATTATAGAGAATTGCTCAGAATTGAATCATGGTTGAAAAGCCCTTTAAATTTGCATTAAATAATAATTCTATAAGAAATTGTCGGTAAATTAGTCTGCGATCAGTAGAATATTTTTAAATTGAATTGACTGGATTTTTTTGGAAAATCAGACCTGAATTATTTTCAAAAGTAGACCTGTAAACCCTGGAAAGGTCATGGAATTTCGAAAGCAGACTTCTGTAGCAACCCTGTCAATGTATGTCAACTTTTTTTAAAGTTTTGGAATTTATCATATACTTCTTCAATTTCAGAGTATCAGACATCTCCCATTAAACGTAGGAAAGAGGACAATTCTAGTGAATCTGATTACGACAATGATGATGACGACGAGGAAAAAAGAATGAAATGTGGACTCGTTGAGGACGATGATGATGATGATGATGACGATGACCCAGTTACTCGTTTCAGGAGAGGCGAGGGTTTGCCCGATGACTTAGATCTCGGTGATATTTCCCAAGATTCTGTGGAGATTGATGATACAGAGGATTTTGAAGATGATAGAGAATGGAATGCTATGGGAGCTGCTCTCGAGAGAGAATTTCTTTCTGATTAATTAACTTCAGTTTGTATAATCATCAGGTTTAAATGTGAGATGTGTGCTAAGATTTTTGATGACTGACTTATAATAAAACAAGTTACGGACTATGTATATTTGTACTCTTTACGTAAAATTAATTGCACAATGAAATGAATCGAGATCAAGCATTTGCATTTTGCATATGTAAACTAAATTATTGTTGAAGAATAGTTTTCTGATGAATAAATTATTGCACTGGAAGATAAAGTTTCATGAGTGTATATTCTGAAGAGAATACTTTCTTTGAAAACTTGCCTTATTATTAAAACTTTTAACGCAGCATTCGTTTATCTTCTATGTACAATCAGAGTAATCTATTAAAATATCCGAATTCAGCTGAATTAAACAGTGTCGGGTTGACCCTCATAAAATTTAATTTCGTGCGGTCTGTGAGTAAAGTCACGTTTACCCTCCATGCTTCCTCGAGGAGGAGCCTTCTCGTAATCAAAACCAGAATCTGTTGCTCCATACAAACGACGTGCAGTCTCCAAGTCCTCTCTGAAAAGCAAATAATACAAATTTAGTGATAAAAACGTGATTTATTCACTTTTGATTATACAAAGGCATATTTCACTGATTACTCATGTTCTAATTATATAAAATTCAAACTGCACAGCCCAAAATGCGCTCAAACAGGCGAATTAGGGTCATTTTCACATATATAGTTGAAATGGAAATTTCATATAGTTGAATTTGAAATTTCAACCAAGCGAGATGAATTTTTAACTAAGAACTTTTCTACCCAAAGAGATGAATTTTCAACCACATAATTTAATTTGCAACAAGATAGTTGAATTTTTAACAAATTAAAAAATTTCAAGCAAAGGGGACGAATTTTCAACAAAATAGTTGAAATTTCAACATACAAAGAAGAATTCTGGTTAAATTTTAATCTTAACAGTTGCATATTTTAATCCAACTAGTTTAATTTTTAAGCAAAAAAAATGAATTTTTTAGAAGATGGTTGAATTTTCAATCTACAACGATGTATTATCAACCACATAGTTAAAATTTCAACTAAAAAAAACATAAAATTTTAACCAAATCGTTGAAATTTCAAATAAAAAATATATTCAACCAAAAATGGGAGAGTTGATATTTCAACAAAAAAGATTTTAATTTTAAATCGAAAACATTCAAATTTTAAAAAAAAGTTGAATCCTCAACCGAAACAGAGTAATTTTTAAACAAAAAGGATCAAACTTCAACAAAGAGATGAATTAAAGAATCAAAAAAAGACGAATTTCCAACAAAAGTGTTGAATTTTCAAGCAAGAAAGATTTTTCAGTTCAAAGAGAAAAAAATGTCAACCAAATTGTTAAATTTTCAAGTCAAAAAAGGGAATTCGCTACAAAACAGTTACATATTCGACAGAAAAATAAACTTTTATTTAAACTTTTTGACCAAATAATTAAATTTTCAACATATTAGTTCAATTTTTAACCAAATAGTTGAATTTTCTAATAAGAAATATAATTTTTCTACAAAAAATGTGAAAGTTGATATTTCAACCAAAAAATATTTTTATTTTAAATCGAAACCCGATAAATTCAACCAAATAACATGAATTATTCATGAAAAATAGGATGGTTTTTATTTTAAACAAGAAAATAGTTTAATCCTTAGCAGAAACAGATTAATTGTCAACCAAAACGTTGCATTTTTAACCAAAAAATATCCAATTTGGATAAAAGGAGATGGGTTTTCAAACCAAAAAGACGAAATTTCAACATAATACATTAATTTTCAAACAAATAGTTAAAGTTTCAACTGAAGAAAATAAATTTCCCACCAAAAATAGAAAAGTTAAATTTTCAGTAAAGAAAAATAATTTTTTTCATCAAAAGAGTCAAGTTTTCAAACTAAAAAATTAATTTTTAACTAAAATCATGATTTTTTTCAACGAAAAAGACGACTTTTCAACAAATAAAGATTTTTTAGTCTAGAAAGTAATGTCAAAATATGATTTTTCAACAAAAAAGTTAATTTGAACCCAACAGTTGCATTTGTAACCAAAAAGGAAAGATTTCAAACCATGATGATTAGTTTTCTGCCAAGGAGGACGAATTTCAACTATACAAGAACAATTTTGCACCAAAGATCAATAAAAAATCAAGTAAATTTTTTCCATCAAAAAAGATCAATTTTCAACAAACTAATTAAACTCAACCTAAGAGATGAATTTTCAACCCAAAAAGATGAATTTTCAACCAAGTTGTTGAAGTTTCAACTGAAAGCGATTAATTATTCTCAACGAAAAATGTAATAGTTGAGTTTTCAACCAAAACCCACCAAAAATGGAAAAGTAACATTTTCAGTTAAAGAAAATTAATTTCTAACAGCAAAAAACGATTTTTTAACGAAACAGTTAAATCTTCAACCAATAAAATGAATTTTTGACAAAGTAGTTAAACTTTAAAACGAGTATTTGATAGTTTTTTGCGCATGAAATTAGTATTAAAAATAATAATTTTAATATAAAATCATAAAGTTTCAAAGAAGACTCAACATTTAAAAAAATGTTAGGTTGTGTTACTTCTTTCACTGAAAATGAGCATTTTCAAACAAGAACAATGAAGAGTCCCCATTTTCATCAATTTTAGGTTATGTTAGCGTTTTACATCGAAAATGTCTATTTTTAATCACAAATTATTAGATTACAAAAATTAAAATTTTTCAACAAATTGCCTCTTTCGGCTTTGTCAGCGTTTTCAACTGGAAATTGACATTTTTAAACAAAAATCATTAGATTTTAAAGGTTCATAATTTGGTAACAATTTTAGGTTACGTTATAATGTATTTGTAGCCAATTTTCGATGTAAAACGCTACATCGTTTTACATCAAAAACTGGTATTTTAAAGCAAAAATCATGATAATTTGACCAAGATTTAGAATCTATTCACAATGTTCGATGACGCTAGTCTTTTTCGTCAGAAACTGGGGTTTTAAATTTAAGAAATAGACTTTAAAATAAAAGAAAAACTATTAACATGTTTGGCTTAAATTCGCGTTTTACGCAAAAAATGGGTATTTTAAAACAAAAATCATTATAGTTTAAACAAGACTTATAATTTGTAACATTTTCAGGTTACTTTAACGTTAACATTTTCAGGCTATATTAACGTTTTGCACAGGAAATCGGGGGTTTAAAACAAAAATCATTATTATTATAATTTAAAAAACGTCTAGAATCTTTTAAGAATTTCTTTTTATTTTAGTGTTCATAGTCGGAAATGGGTATTTTTAATCAATAAAAATAGATCTCAAAGAAGATGCACAACTTTTGACAAGTTTAAGTTATGTTATCGTTTTACACAACAAATTTTTCTTTTGAAAGAAAACTCATTATAGTCTGACAAAAATTTGCAATTTTTTAAACAGTTTTAGGTTACATTAACATCTTTCACAGAAAATCGTTTTTTTAAAGAAAAAAGATTAGATTTTAAAGATTCATAATTTTTTAACAATTTATATTTTGAACAAGATTTCAAATCTTAAACAAATTTTGATTATTTCAAGATTTTTCGTCGGAAATTGGTATTTTTACTGTTGAAAACTAGATGCTAAAGAAGATTGACAACTTTTAATAATTTTAGGTTATGTTTACGTTATACACAAAAATCAGTATTTTTTGGGAAAAATCATTATAGTTGGAACAAAACATGAAAATTTATAACAAATGCCGGTTATATTAACGTATTTCGCAGGAAATATTTTTTTTCGTAACAAAAATCAGTAAATTTTAAAGGTTTATATTTTTTTAAGCAACTTTACGTAACGTTAGCACTTTAAACCAAAAACTGGTGTTTTGAAACAAAAATTATTACAGTTTCAACATTATTTAGAAGCGTTTATCAATTTTTGATTATTTTTGTATTTTGCATCGGAAATTGGTATTTTTAATTAAAAAAATTAATTTGAAGACGATTAACAATTTTGAACAATTTTAGGTTATGTAAGAGTTTTACGCAAAAAATTGATATCTTGAAACAAAAATCATTATAGTTTAAAGAAGATATTCAATTTTTTAGCAGTTTCAGGCTATATTAACGTTTTTCACAGGAAATCGGATTTGAAAAGAAACATTAGAGTTTAAAGGTTCACAATTTTTTTATAATTTTAGGTTACGCTAGCGTTTTACATCAAAAACTGGTATTTAAAAACAAAAAGCATTAAAGTTTGAATGTGATTTACAATTTGGACAGTTTCTGGATATATTAACGTTTTTCACAGGAAATCTTTTTTTAAAAACAAAAATCATAATTTGAACTTTTCTCAGAACCTTTTAACAATTTTGTATTAGGTTAGTGTTTTTCAACAGAAATTGGTATTTTTAACTTTAAAGAATTAGATTTCAAATAATATTTACAATACTTAAACAATAATAGGTTCTTTATATTTTTTTCGGAAATTGGTATTTTTGAAGGGGGAAAAATGTAGCGGTTTCATTGTCTATGTATAAAAAAATTGATATATATATATATATATTTATTCTGAAGCTAGGGCATCAATCTTTATCGATTACAGAAAATATTGTCTTTATTGCTTTTCTATTATTTGAGACAAAAGATATCATGAATTACAAAAATTATTAATTTTATATTTTGATTTAAAAATTGCGTGATACAAAAAAAAATAATGGCACGCGTGTTTGTTTTCCAGTTTAAGAAGAGGCCAGTGAAAGAAATTGATAAAAATCTTTTTGAATTTTATTCGTAATAGTAAAATTATAAGAAATGGGTTATACCTGTATTTTCCTGAAACAACTTTCTTTCCAGTAATAGGATCAAGGACGTCTCCCAAAGGATACACAATTTCAATGACCTGCCAAATCATATACCATTAATTGTTATTGTGCCAGAGTTATTTTACTCTGAAAAATTGAATGAAATCTTGTAGTGTATCTTACCTCGTGAGTTATGAGACGCGTTAATTTTTCAGGTAAAGCTTTTACTAAAACCGTGTCACCAGCTTTGCAAAGTTTCTTAGGATCGTTAGCATAGACGAATTCAAATTCTCTAAAATACTGTAAATAAAATGCAATTATTATGATTAAAAATAAAGAAATTGAGATATAAAGAACATAACCTAAAATTCACCGGCAAACAAGACTGAAAATGAACGTGATACGTGTAAATTGTACGAACCATGTGCAAATATTCATTTAAGACCAGTTTCGGAATTCGAATTTTTGCAGAACTTTCTTTTAAACTTGGCATGCATTTTCCCAAAAAGTATTTTGAAACTACTGCACTGGTTTTGACCGCAGCATTTGCAGCAGACGACGCCATTTTTGTAAACAGAGAGTGAAAGCAGTGTTGCCAGTTGACGTTGTGGTTTCTTCCTAGATTCTAGTTACTTCCGTCTAGATGACTTAGTGTCTAGAATTTTTAATATTTTGGTGGGAAAATTCAAATGTTACATTTTATCTAACACGGGGTAGCCGTTGAACCGGGGAAACGGGATATGACAGCAAATTTATGTTTCAAATGGAATGAAAAGGAATGAAACTTGTATCATTTATGAATGTAAGCATTTAAAATTTGATAATTTTAAATTAAAAAATGTTTCAACAGAAACTTTCAAACTAAAATTTTTAAATTTTGAGAATTTCATTAGGACCACTCTAATATGCGTCAGTAAGATTTTGAGCAGAATTTAAAAAAGTGACAATTTGTTTCCGAGCCGCATTTTAGAAAAAAAAACTTTCTTGAACCACCCTAATATCTACATATATATAATATAATGGGGAAAAATTAAGAAGTTGGAATTATTCGATTTTTAATTGAATGGTAAAAAAAGTATTTCACATATCAACATAAAACATCTTTTTTCTGTTCATATCAATTACAATAAGTGTAAAAATAATTATCTGCGAGATTGAGTACCTTCTTATTTAATATTTATAATTTTTTATATTTAATAAAAATCTTTTTATAGAAACTATGAACGATATTTTAGAATGCAAAATAACAACAAGATCTGTTTCTGGAGGCTTAAAATATGAAAATTAAAATTTCATCAATATTATTCTTTATAATACAATTAATTAAACAAATAGTTTCGCAAAGTTGATCAGGATATTGAGGGATTTGATAGGATTTGAAAGGATTCAGTATATTCTAAATGATTCAACGGGATTTCACAAAATTTCAAAGGATTTTTATGGAATTTCAAAAAATTTCGAAAATTTATAAACATTTTATAATATTTCTATAAATTTCAAAGAAATTCACAAGAATTAACGGATTCCGTAGGGGTTTATATAGGATCTGTAAGATTTTAGGACATCGGAAAAGATTGAAAGTGATTTCAGAAAATTTCCAAATATTTCAAAGGATTTTCAAAGAATTTCAAGGGACTTTATAAGATTTCCGACGATTCCAATAATTTTAAGGGATTTTCAAAGGCTTTTAATAGCGCACTTTAATGAGTTTCCCAGGATCTCAAAGAATATTTCAAAGTATTTCCAACACTTAAACATTTTTAAACAGATTTTATGATATTTAAATTGATTTCAAGGAATTTTAAATGTATGGCAATAATTTGAAGGGATTTCAAAGGATTTTAAGGTATATTTAAAAAAGCAAGTAATTTTTAAGAACTTTAAAAAATTATAAGGCTTTTCAAAAGATTAGAAATATTTTAGGGTATTTTAAAAGATTCCCAGAAATTTTCCAAAGATTTAAATTATTTGAAGGAATATCAAAGGATTTGAAATATTTTAGGGTATTTTAAAGGATTTCAAGAAATTTTCAATAGATTTCAATAATGTCAAGGGACTCCCAAAGATTTGAAAGATTTTAAGGTATTTTTAAGAACTCTAAGGAATTTTCAAGGGCTTTGCAAAATTTCAAGAGATTTCACAGGATTTGAAATATTTTAGGATATTTTAAAAGATTCCTAGGAATTCTCAATAGATTTAAATGAATTGAAGGGATTTCAAAGGAGCTTAAGGTATTTTGTAAGAACTATAATTCATTTTCAAGAGCTTTAAACATTTTTAAGGGATTTGAAATATTTGAGGACATTTAAAAAAATTCCTAGGAATTTTCAATAGATTAAATAAATTGATGGGATTGCTAAGAAAGATTTGAAGAAAGACTGATTTTACAAAGACTTCAAAGGATCTCAGAGGACTTGAAATATTTTAGGATATTATAAAAGATTCCAAGGAATTTTCAATAGATGTAGGTAATTTGAAGGTATTTCAAAGAATTTAAACAATTGTAAGGTATTTTTAAGAAATACAATTGATTTTGAAGAGCTTTACAAAATTTTAAGGATTTTCAAAACATTTCGAAGGATTTGAAATATTTTATGATATTTTAAAAGATTAGTAAGATATTTAAAGGATTTTAAAGATTGATGGGTCTTTTTAGGAACTACAAGTAATTTTCAAGAGCTTAGTAAAATTTTAAGGGATTTCAAAAGATTTCAAAGGGTTTTAAATATTTTAGGGTATTTTAAAAGATTTCAAAGAATTTAATTATATAAGAATTAATAAAAATAAATTCAACAGAAATAAAAAAAAGTTTCCATCTCCGTCATAAATTTGATAATTTATAAATTATATTAAACATTATAAGAGATTTGAAAAATGTCCATTAATTTTCAAGGATTTTAATGGTTTTGACGTATTGAAAAAAATTTGAAAGGATATTTTATAGGGTTCTAAGGGATTTTTAAAGGATTTTAACGGATTATATCAGGTTTCCAAGGATTTCAGTGATTTCAGATCAATTTTTTAAGATTTCAGGAAAAATTATTAGATTTCATGGAATTTCATCGGTGTTATTTATCCTAATAACTCTCATGTTTGTCATATTTTTGCATTGAAAGTAAATTATATAGATTATTTTCAATATAACATCAATTATTTTCATATTTTTATATTTATTTGTTAATATTTTATGTTTTGAAATCATTTTCGTGTTGCAAACCATTATAATGAAAGTAAAATATTACATTCAGTTCATTTAAAATCGTTTCGATATTAAAAAATAGGCGGATTATCAATCATTTCCTGTTTTTCAACTAACTTCCTTTGTTTCAAATAAATTTTGTATTATCTGATGACAAGGATGTTTAATAAAATTTTCATCATATTAATGAATATTTTTACTCTGGATTCACCTATATTAATCAAGAGTTTTGTATGCAAGAAGGACATATTTTTATTAATATTTTATTCATAAAGTCACCTCCAAAACATGCTTCTTCTTTTTTTTTGCACGAAATTTAGAAACTCAATATTAACAAGTCAAAATTGTGCAAAAAGTTATTTTTGAACAAAAAGGCTTGAATATATTATGAATCCAAAAATCAAATTTTGAAAAAATATTTATTCAGAAAGTTCAATTTATGCAAATAATAATAAAACCGTGTTACCTGATGACACCAAATCATTGTTGTACGATCTCTTTGGGGCTTCTAACTCGGTTATTTTGGTCAAATAAAGACACTTTAAATGTAATTAAATTATGACTTCTGGAAGTATATTCATTAATCTTCAATTATTAATCAATTTAAATGTAGAAATTGAACTCTTAAGCCCTAAAATATTTGAAAACCTGTTTTGCTACCCAATGACATATAAAATTCGGTTACATTTAAAAAGTGATTCTTACTATGAAACTGCAATTGGAACGGAGAAAATAGCTTTATTTGGTAATTCTGCAATCAGTTCTAAAAAAATACGTGCATTTAGCAACTAGATCTGAAAACTTTGTTTTAAAAGATATAATGCCAAACATTTGAAAAAGGTAGTCTGGGACACTTTACCGGATGGAATTTACTCATATTTAATCGAATTTATTTTGATACCATGTTATGTAATAATAATTGCTAGATAGGATATTAATGGAAAAAATTATACGCTTTATAAAACTCTGTGATTAGGAAAATTATTCCTACAAGCACACGGGTATAATATTCCAGGGACATGAGATATTGTGAAATTTTGTATTTTCGCCCATATATGCCTTTTTCCTTCACATCATGTGAGGAAATATGCGTATTAAATATTTTCGGGTTCCTGTAAGAATTATTGCACTGTAGACTGTAAATTCTGAGTCGCGTTATGTATTCGAATACCGTGCCTTGCCTGGCTCTGTCATGGGGCATCCATTGAGAGATTCACAGGGTGGAAAGCACAGACGACTGAAGATAAAAGTAATATATTTCGAAATAGACGGGCTTTGATCCGAGAAATATCGACCTCCTCCCTTTCCTTGATGTTTTGCATAGTCGGCATAGTTGTCTTTACGAATCACTCGAATAGCCCCCAGCTGCATTGTGATTGCAAATACATTTCTACGAGTTTGATCTGTGATAACCACAAAGATAGAGCAGCTATGAAGTGTTAAAAAAAAATCTAAGAAATTTTAATCTGCAATCTTATAACCATCAAATTGCAAGGTCTCATCAGAGATTTACTTATATTTTGTCATTTGGACAATTTCAAAGTGATGATCATAGAGTGTGTGTGAGATGTCATTGATTTATTGTAGTTCTGAGTTTCCTTTAACACAGATTTAATTGGATAAACACAAAGATAAAGCAGCTTTGAAGTTGTCAAAACATTGTAAAAAATGTTATTCTGCAACCTTATATCCATCACATAACAAGATCTCATCAGAGATTTACTTATCTTTTGTCATTTGGGCAATTTCAAAGTGATGATCATAGAGTGTGTGTGTGGGGTGTAATTAATTTATTGTAGTTCTGAGATTACTTCAAAATAGATTCAATAGCATTAACACAAAGATGAAGCAACTTTAAAGTGTGCGAAAAATTATGAATATTTTTAGTCTGCATTCTTATAGCTATCACATTACAAGATCTCATAAGGGATTTACTCATCTATTGTCATTTGAACAATTTTAAAGTGATGATCATAAAAAGAGTGTGCCATTTATTTGCCATTGATATTTTGTAATTTTGTGTTTTCTTCAGACTAGATATACGATAGGGTAACAACAAAGATAAAGCAGCTTTTTAGAGTGCAAAAAAATCTAAACAATTTTAATCTGCAATCTTATAGCCATTAAATCATAAGATCTCATCGAAAATTGACCTATCTGTTGTCATTTGGACAATTATAAAGTAATGATCATAAAAAGTGTGTGGGATGTACCATTGATTTGTTGTAGTTCTGAGTTTTCTTCAAAATAGATTCAATAGGATAAACGCTAAACAAAGCAGCTTTGTAGGCTGTAAAAAATTCTGCAAACTTATAGCAATGAAATCACAAGATCTCATAAAAAATTTACTTATCTATTGTCACTTGAACAATTTTCAAGTGATGATCATAAAAAGTGTGTGCCATTTATTTGCCATTGATTTGTTGTAGTTTTGAGTTTTCTTCAGAGTAGATACAATAGGATAACCACAAAGATAAAGCAGCTTTTAAGTGTTCAAAATCTTATAGCCACCACAATATTATAGGCATCATATATTATAGAAAATCTTATAGCCATCACATAAAAAGATCTCATCAGAAATTAACTTCTGTTATCATTTACAATTTTAATGTAATGATCATAAAAAGTGTGTGGGGTGTACCATTAATTTGTTGTAGTTCTGAGTTTTCTTTAGAATAGATTCAACAGAATGATCACAAACATAAAACAGCTTTAAAGTATACAAAAAAATATCAAAAAATTCAGTCGGCAATCTTATAGCCATCACGTCATAATATCTCATCAGAAATTGAGTTATCTGTTGTCGTTTATAGTTTTAAACTGATAATCATGAAAAGCATCTCGGGGTGCCGCTGATTTGTTGTAGTTCTGCTTCTGAGTTTCCTTCAGAACTGATTCAATGGGATAAATACAAAGATAAAGCAGCTTTTAAGTGTGCAGAAAATGGTACAAAATTTTAATCTGCAATCTTGTAGCCATCAGATCACAAGATCTCATCAGAGATTTACTTATCTATTGTCATTTGGGCAGTTTCAAAGTGATAATACTAAAAACTGTTTGGGAAGTGCCATTGATTTTTATTGTAGTTCTGAGTTTTCTTCAAAATCGATTCAATAAGATAGTCGCAAAGAAAAGCAGCTTTGAAGAGTGCCAAAAAATTCTGCAAATGTTTAATCTACAATCTTATAGCTTTTATATCATAAGATCTCATTAGAAAATGTACTTATCTGTTGGTACTTGGACAATTTTAAAGTGATGATCATAAAAAGTGTGAGCAATTCGTTGGCATTGATTTTTTGTATTTTTGAGGTTTCTCCAGAATAGATTCAATAGGGTAACTGCAAAGATAACACACACAAAAATGTAATCTTCACATCTATTTCAGAGTAATCTTTACCTGCGACAATAATTACTTTCAAGTTATAAGATTTACCCACAAGATTGGAAATGGCTACCATGTCAACTCTATTGAATCTTGTTTTGTTCCGATGCGAAAAAATTAAACTTTATCTGTTTGAAAATTATCCGCAACAAAGATTCACTTCTGTTTTTTCTGTGAACGCAGCTTTGAAGTGTGCGAAAAATTCTGTACAATTTTAATCTGCAATCTCATATAAAACCGCATCATATGATCTCATCAGAAATCTACTTATCTGTTGTCATTTGCACAATTTTAAAGTGATGATCATGAAAAGTGTGTTGAGTTTTATTGATTTGATGTAGTTCTGAAATAATAATAACATATAATAATAATTTTCAAGTTGGTTTGATCGTAAGAAAAAAATCACTTCCTCACCGCCCAAAAGCAGGATATTATATATATATATATACCGTAAGTTCAACTTTTTAGTAGTCACAGAGAAGCGTGAGTGCAAGTGAGACACTAGCAGAGATTTTTCAAAACATCTGAAAATCTAAAGTATCTTTTAAGCAGGCTCACATGTTCCCCAAAAATTTTTTAGGATCTCAAAAATGTGAAAAAAAATTGCTTCAAAATCTTCCGGTTTCCATTTTGACAATTTTAAAAATATTTTGAAACTTTTTCCACTTTTAACTCTTTACACGTTTGAAATATTGCTCTATTTCCTCAATTTTATTTCATAAATGTACAAAGAGAAGTACTTTTTTCACAATTCGATAAATTATTATTTTTTATGAAATTTTTATTTGTATCATTATTTTCTGCTGAATACTATGCATACTAAAATTGTTTTATTTTTTTCACCCATAGAAAAATGTTGGATCATTTTCGAAATGCTTCCATTTTTAAAGACCCTGCGCCAGAGAGCAAAGATAAAGTCAAGAAAATTGTTGAAAAATTCACAGGAAAATGACGATAATGAAATACACTGCGTCTGAAAATGAAAACATAAAATAATAGATGTGATATTGTATGATAATTACCAATAGAATTAAGACAAACCGCCAGGGTGACGAGCAGACTAGCAAGAAAGATCTTCATCGTTTGTGTATGAAGGATACTGTTTTATAATGATTTTAGAGAATTTTGTGTACAGTGTTGATGATAAATATGCTGGATTTTCAGTAGAGTATACCACTAGTTTTCTCATTTGCCACACTAAACTTCATCGGAAAGGCGCAAAAAGCTTCGAAGCAGCAATCATTAAAATCATCAAACTCACGACTTTGGAATAGATTAGGAATTTTTGAAAACATGTTCATAAAGTTTTCAAACCTCGTATAAAAATTAATGCAAATATGCAGAAAAGATCACCAAACATTCTTAATAAAGCTAACCGAGGTCGAGAAACATTCCTATATACGCATACATTTTTCAGTAGTATATGCAGTTTTATTGTAGACTAAATTCTACGAAAACATCCACAGGATTACGGTGCAGCAATATTATAAAAATTATCAAACTCAGAACCATACTCGAAGTTTTGTTTTTTTGGAAAACAAGTTTGTAAAATTTTTATGTTAAAGAAACCTTGTATTTAAAATCATTCAAAAAAAAAAGGGATTATTGAACCTCTTGAACAACGCCAGATAGGATTAAGGAACATTTTTAATTAAATAATTAGGACAGTAATCCTTAATTTACTTTTGAGTACAATAATATATCTATACAATAGAGCGCGATTATTATTCAAATTATAATCTCAGCACAACTTATTTTCTCTTTAAAAAATATGAGATGGCGGTGCTGACCCTAAAAAATTTTCCTTTCATTTCTGGATCACATTTTTATTTTTTTTGAAATTTTTTCATACACGATAAAGCAGAAATTTAGCACATTTCAGCATATCTTTTGTTAGGATGAATTTTCGTGATCAATACGAAAATTTTAAATGAATTTATATAATTTGAAAAATTGAACGTTTCAACAAATTTCAAATCAAAAAGATCAATTTTCTGCAAGTAAGTTCAAGTTCAGCCCGGAAATATGAATTTTAAAGAAAAAATTGTATTTTGAACAAGAATGCCAAAAATACGAATTTTTTACGAAAGAGTTTAATTTTCATCCAGAAAATATGAATTGAAGGGTATGCCGGCATATTTTCCTCGAAAAGTTTCAGGGGAGAGTGGGGCATGGTGTCAGGCTTTGAATGAAATGTCCTGTAAATTATAATTCAATTGTGATTTTGATGTCTGCATTTTTTGTTGGAAATAGTAATCGAAACGATTTGTAGTTCGAGTTCGATGATACGACAACGTGTTTCTTTGTATTTAGTAATTTGATCGGCATGTTGTGTACGATACGATAAATGAATGATGAAAGAAATAAAGTTGGTGAGTAAAGAGAAGAGTATAGCGTCATGGCGTGTTACTGTGATTATTAGAGACATAGTTTGTAAAACTCGCGTACGTTCCGGTTCTACTTTACCTATAGGATTAAAATCTCCATTTGCATGGGATATTGTATCAAAGAGTGTCCTAAAATTTCGAAAATATAGGTCGATTTTATAATACCTATGCCAGGTTTTAGGGTATAATAAACGATTCCAAGGAATTTTTAATTGATTTCGGTAACATGATAGGATTTGAAATGATTAAAAATATTTCAGGGTACTTCAGAAGATTTCGAAGCACTTTTAAGAGATTTACCATTTTTAAGGCATTTCAAAATATCTCAAATTTGTTGAACTATCTTAGGGTATTTTTAAAAGATTTCAAGGGATTTTGAAGAACTCTACAAAGTTTCAGGTGATTTCAAGAGTTTCAGAGAATTGAAAATATTTTAGGTGATTTTAACATATTAAAAAGTGATTTATAACTAAAATTTTGAAATAATATTCCACCAAAATAGTTGAATCCTCAACCAAAACATATTAGTTTTCAACCGAATAGTTGCAATTTTAGTAAACAAAGATTGAATTTTCACTAAAAGAGTTGAATTTTCAAACATCTTTTCAACGGACTTAAGTTATTCCCAAAATTTTGAAAAATCTTACAAAATTGAAAAAAAATGTCTTGAAATTTTCAAGATTTCTTTCGAGATTTAACAAAATCTATTCAAGTTTTTTTTTAAATATTTCGAAATTAATTTTTTAAAATAAAACGACATTCAAAATATTTCCATAAATCTTAAGAAAAGTTTTTTATTTCCTTGAAACCTTTCAAAATTCTTGAAAAGCTTCGAATATTTTTTCGAATTCTTCAAAAACTTATATCTACTTTTCAATTTTTTGAAATCTTTTCAAATTCTAAATATCTATTGAAATGATTCGAGTCTATCCTAATTTCTTTTTTTAGTTTTGCTAAATTCTGAAAAATCACCTGATAAATTTCAATTTTGAAAATCTTTTAAAATGATTAAAAATCTTCTCAAATATTCTCCTAAAATTAATTTTTCATAATAAAAAATCATTTGAAATTGACCAAGAAATCTTAAGAAAAGTTTTTTTTCTTCAAACCTTTGAACATTCTTAAAAAGATTTGAAATCTTCAAAAGTTAGATTTTATTTTTAATTTTTAAAAATCTGTTCAAATTTTGGAACATCTTCGGATCTTTTTAAAACTTCTAAATATCTTTTAAAATGATTCGAATTTTTCCTATTTTTTTCAATTCTGCTAAATTCTACAAAATCGCCTTAAAACGTTCCATATTTTTTTACTGGCGTTTTAAAAAATCTTATAAAATATTTTGCAACACTTTTTTATTTTTTCAAAAATTATATTTTCGAAAAAAATGATCAATTGTAACTTTTCTAGAAAACTTAAAAAAAAATATTCTCCTTAAACTTTTCAAAATTGCTAAAAAGCTTCGAAATTTTCTGTTCGAAATCTTCAAAAATCTATAATTTGTTTCCAATTTTTCACAATCTGTTCAAATTTTAAATTATCTTTGATTCTTTTACAAATATTCTGCAAAGTTCCCTTCAAATACTCCAAACGTTAAAAAAATTATTCTAAAAAAATTAAAAACAGATTTTCGCAGAAGGAAAAAAATTATATATTTTTTAATTTTTTGTTTAATTTAGCTTTTAATAAGAAAGAGACTAAAACGTTCATAAAGGCCTGGAAAATGCTATCCACAGGATAATTTTCTTCTTATAATAAGGGAATTTATTCATTTTTACGTAAAAAACAACAGATACAAAAATGATCACACAAAAATGTTCATGTATAAAAAAGTTATACTAAAATACATTTTACTTTTTAGTAATAACGTGCATCATTTATCATCAAAATTAGAAAATTAATTTTTCATAGAAAAAATTCGCTACATATCGCAATGCATACTAAAATATTAGTGGCGAATTGTTTACTATAGAATATAAAAGGCAATAATTGCCGAGAAAATATACAACATTAAAATTTGATATGGTATTTCATGAAAACTGAAAGATTTGTAATTACTGCCATTATTCTATGTATCACTAATTAAATATAAAAAACATAGAAAAAATAAGTATTTGGTTTATTCTTTCACATAAAAAAAATTAATAGACGCGCGCAAGACTACTAGTTAAAATAAATATTCCTCAATTTTGTGAGAAATATTTGAATGAAATTTATTTTCTGCAAATCTTTCAAAATTATGTATTAAAAAACTCCTTCAATTTGTTTCGTATTCTTCAAAACAAATTTTGTCTAACATTACAGTTTTCTCATCTTTCTGAAAGTGTAAAAGAGTATAGAAATTGTAGTGTGGTGGTAAAATGTTCAGAAAACCATTTTTTCTCAATTAAAAAAAAAATCATGAACAATTAAAATTTTCTCTTCTATCCATAATGTTTTGAAAAATTTAGAAACAGATTTCATGTGCAATAAAATAACTCATTTGAAAATTTAATTATACAAAATTGATGTATCCGAAGATTCCTTATTCGTAAAAACATAGGAAGATAGTGACTAATACTCTTTGATGTCTAAAGTCTATTTATTTTTATGATTCATAAGTAATTTTTCTTCATTGCAACACTTTGTTTAATTTCAAAACAGAAATTCAATTTATATATAAGGAAAACATTATAACGGCCATAAATACGACACTGCAAACTTATATCTTTTAATTATAATAATGTATAGTTATTATAATTAGTTAAACATTATATTATTAATATAATGTTCTGTCAAATACTAGACCATATGCGGCAATTAGTTCGACAGTCAATGGATGATAAGTTTTGTTATTTATCTTATTAACGGATATCAGAACTGCTTGCTCATTGCCAGCTTTATCTTTGGTTGTCATTTTACGAATATATCCATCTCTATCTAACAAAGCAACGACATAAGATTCGCCACTCTTTGTTGCTAGTACACTAATTATTCCTTTCTTATGCTTTAAATTGTGTACACTTCCATCTTTTAGATGCCAAAAAACATCAGTATTGTCTTTAACATTAGCCATATTGAATGCTTGTTTACGAATACGTCCGGTGTTGTATGGTAGCGAGTTTGAAGAGATTGATTCTGTAACAAAGAAAAAAAAAATTTTCTATAGGTCACCCAGATCCGAACTTTAGAAAACGGCATCAATCAAGGCATCGAAGCCATTTCCTTAAGTTCAGACACAAAGTCATAGGCTCAATGTCTCTACTGAATTTAGGAAGGAATCCATAAAAAGGTAAACTTCAGGAAAGTCAAATTGTGTAACTGAATTACACAGACAACCTTGCAGATAAGTATGTTTCCTCTAATGAAACGCTTAAACGGTTTTTTGGAAACACACTTCTTCCATTTGCAGTCTGAGTGCAATTTTATTAAACAATTTGACTTTCTTTCAGTTCATGTTCTTAAAGATTCCTTTTTGACATACATATTATAATTTTTTAATAATCTTTTTTATATTCGGGTGATCCAGAAAAACATTTTTCTGCCAGAGGGCAAAGATATCCTCTATTTTTTGAGGTTTCCGAACAAAAATTTAGTACTGTCTTAAACAAGAAACATACTTCTATCCTATCATTCAACAGGTGTGAAACCAAATTAAGGTAATATTCAATTGACATGATTTGGCGGAAACAATCCAAACAAATGTAAATTGTTCAAACAATTCCAAAACGTCTTCAACAGAAAATACTACTCCTACAATTTATGAAATGTCTCATTAATTAAAAAAAATATGAACTTTCAATGATTTTGAATGAAAAAGAAAAACTGAGAGAAACAAAAATCGTTCAAACAGTTGAAAAATGCATAAAATGGAAAACATCATTCTTAAGTATTAAGATTTGTAAAATAATTATTATTCAACCAATTTACTATCTGTAGAAAAATACCTAAACGTTTGTCACACATTGAATACAGAACAGGCACGCTAAATATTTTTTTAAAAAGCCCGTCTGTAGCGTTAATTTAAAATGAAACTGCTATCGTGCATTTTCTGAGTATGTTCTGGCCACAATACAAAGTATTTTGTGTGTCAAATTAAAAAATTAGAAAATGAAAATTATACCACAAACATTGCCTAGGTAGAGACTGAATGTCAATTCCCAAAAAGTTAATTACAATTAGCTTTTTTTCTCATTTTTCCGAAAACTACGCTTCTTTAATTTAAAATTCTATGTTAATTTCGAAAGCCCAGGGGAATATCTTAATATCAATATATTTGACAGGAAAAAAACCATATAATTTAGCTTTCCATGAAACTCAAAAAATGAGGGAGGCTTGGCCTTGAGAGTAACAAAAATGTTACAATGCATTTCTGGACCACCCTAGTGTACTAATTTGGGAAATCTGGAATTGTCAGAAAATCCGTATATACCCAAAAAAAAACCTGAAAATGTCAGGGATTTTGTTTGAACTCTAAAAATTTTTCCGAGAGTGTGCTAGAGTTTGTTTAAATTATAATATGAAATTATATAGAAATGTTTTTCTATTCTCAAAATGGCTTTATATTACTGAATTTAACGATTTTATTGTTAACTAAGTTTTATCAAAAATATTTACAGAACTCGGACACATTATGTTTTAAAAAACATTTCTAATCTCTACCAAAGTTGTAAGCTTGACTTTGGTATAGATTAGGAATGTTTTTTTGAACGAGTTCATAAAAGTTTTATTTTTGGAATTCTCATTCAAAGAATGCAAAAATTAAGGAAAAGTTACTGAATATTTTTGATAAAGCCAGACAAGATTGAAAAACAACTTTTGTACTAATACATTTTCATACTTAATTTTAGAATACAATGTTTGGAAAAAACAACACAAGCTACGAAAAAAAAATTAATAAACAAAAATTGTGCACCTAAAATATATCTACAAATTTTTTATTAATCACTTCTTGATAGGACACGTAGTTTCGTTTCTCATCATACAAAGTAACATTAAAAATATAAAAAATATATAAAATTGTAATATTACACCAAAAGGCGCGAGTTCCGTCAAAAATCTCGAAGAAGCCTTGTAGGATATTTTTTTCATCCATAAAAAATATTATGAAAACAAAAATCCTGTTTTCAGTATAACAGCGTGTGGGAAGAAAGAATGTCTGAAGAAGAAATTGTAGTTTTTTATTTATTTTGAGGTAATTCGGATAATAAATATGCATTTACAAATGTTTGTCAAAAATCGAGCGCGGTGCGTGAGTATCACGATGAGAAGGTGTACCTCAAAGCGTACAGAGCTGTGAAAAACTTAATCTCTTACTCTACCTGGTTACGTAGAAAAACGAGAATATGAAGATGCATATAAATATTGGCATATAAATATCAGCGTGACTTTTAAGGCCTGAGTTTAATAACGCCTGGCAGGGTTGAGACTTATTTACATTATTGATACATTTTTCAGAGGTATCAAGTTTCATTTTCTACTAAATTTGAATGTGAATATGCGGAGAACTTGGACCTAGCTCTTATGTTTTGGAACCGCGTATGTAGAGTAATGTAGAGGAACGATCACTAAAGCTTTTCAATAATGACCGTCGAGATTGAAAAGCATTCTTTAGCATATTCATTTCCTACTGAAATGCGTCTGAAAGATGCACATAATTTAGATGGAATATTTTTAAAAATTATCAATCTCACGAATTTGGTCAAGGCTCAGAATTTCTTAAATAGACATTCTTTCAAAAGTTACTGCACACACTACTCAAGCCACTGCTAGCGGAGAATTTATGATTATCTACCAATCCTAGAAAAAAGATAAGGGACGAAAATTCAACGACTCAAGTTCGTGAAAAACTTGAAATGAAGAAAATCATTCTATAGCATCATGCTCAGGATTCAAACAAGCAGACGTTAAACAACGCTGAAAAATGACAGAAAAAGCAAAAGTTTGTTTTTGTTATCTTCTATAACATCAAGGCAAATGTCAGAAGAGAAAATTATGTTTTATTGAAAACTCTCAAAGATTTAGCATACAATGCTTCACAAGAAAAATACATTTCAACCAGAAAATGATACATTAAAATGCACTCAATGATCAATGGATTTGGTGATCCTCAAGATGATATTTGTTTAACTGCGTGGTCCGATAAGAATTATATCCACTATTGCCTAATTAGAATATGGACGTACAGCTACTCTCATACATGAGAGTCTTGCGAAATGTATCGGATTACAAGGGAAAATTCTCCCCTTAGCAGTGTATGGAAAGGAGGAATGTATCGCTTTGGAAAGAATTTCAAAATTGTGACTGCTGATATTGCAAATGCGAATGAACATTAATTCTTCAACATCAAGAAAGTGAAAACTGTAAAGAATCTCGATTTACCAACACAAAATTAGGACTTAGATGAACGAAAGAAAGATTATCCTCACATCGCTTGAGCGGATTTAACTAGAATCATTTTCCCCTGATCAATCTGAATAAATACGGAAAAGTCAGAATAGTCTTTTATACTGCAGCCAAAGTTAGTAGAGTGTCATCAAATGATAACCTCCTCACGAGATCTGACTGGCTAGTGCTATTGTTTGGTGTTATCCTTGAATTTCGTGAATACCAAATAGGCTTCATAGCTGATATTCGAGAGATGTTCAATCGTGTTCAAATTGCTGGTGAAGATACCTATGCTCAGTGTTTCTCGTGGCGAAACATGAAAGCACTAGAGACACCTACAGTATATTGCATAAAAGTGATGTTATTTGGAACAGCCACTTATGAATATTCGACTTATTTTGTGAAGAATCACAATGCAAATCAATATGACAAGAGGTTTCCA
The DNA here is from genome assembly GCA_011634705.1 of Andricus grossulariae. Taxonomy (NCBI): domain Eukaryota; kingdom Metazoa; phylum Arthropoda; class Insecta; order Hymenoptera; family Cynipidae; genus Andricus; species Andricus grossulariae. Next base: position 6,032 of record JAABKJ010001208.1, on the reverse strand, counting down.
GAAGTAGTATAAGCCATCATCTTCCATCGTTATGTGAATGACCATATACACGGAGCTGAAACTCAAGAAGAAGCTATAAAAATAATAAGTGATGTAATTTTCTTGCGCAGCGAAGACGGGTTCAAATTACGAAATTTCCTGAGTAATTCAACAAAAGTTTTGAAAACTATACCTGAACATTTTGTATCACAAGATATGCTTATTTAAGTCAACGAGAAAGTGAGTGAACAACGAGTTCTTGGAATTCTGTGAAATGTAAAAGAAGATTATCACTTTTTCTCAATTAGAGTCAAGTCAACGCAGAACTCATCGATTTTTGGAAAATGCCTTGAAAAGAAAAGTACTGAAAATTGCAATGTCAGTTTTTGATCGGATAGGATTTCCATCATCTGTTCTTATTCTACGAGATCAAATACACCAAAATTGGTCCAAATGTATACATTCTACAATGCTAGTGAACAAGCCTGAGTAGCAGGAGTGTATCTTCGGGTTCAGGATCTACATGATTCAGACTTAGTTCTCGTCCCTTCCAAGGCACGATAGCTTCCCTACAACATCAAACAATTTGAAAGTTGAAATTAATAACAGCAGTTCTAGGTGTTAGACTTGCTAACACGACACAAGAAACCTCACAACTTGCTATTAATAACATATGTTTTTGTACTGATTCTACAACTGTAATTTACTGAATTCTCAGTGAAAAGAAGCTTCCCAATGTTGTATTTTCAAGCATAGATGAAATTTTAGAATCAACTGCTCCAATGGAATTGCGTTGGGTACCAAAAGCCCTGAATGTATTCAACGATGGAATAAGATATGTTCCAATGATAAGCCGGATCTCCCAGAATTTTACTCTCAAGAACCGAACCGGAATTTTTCGGTAGTTACGCGCGAAACTCTACAAAGGTCCAATTCGGGCACAAGGTGCATAAAATATATTTTTGCCGAGGAATAAAGATGTACAAGACCCGAAACTGGATCGATATCTCCAGGTCCGGCAACAGCAGTTTGCATTAGCAGACCTGATTTGTACGTTTCTGTTCCGGGATTCTCGAATACCCGATCCGGTATTATTCAGATCGGTTCTATAGTTCTCTAGTCTCTAGAATTCTAGAATTCATGGTCGCGCACCAGAGTCTTGTCGCACTTCCGGCTGGACGGTAGAAGTATATTGTATATTTAGTTGCGCACTAGAGTCATATAGCACTACCGGCTGCCCATTAGAATTTTGTAGCATTTGCGATTGCGCACTAAAGTTATGTTCGACTTCTGAAAGCGCAGTAGACATGTGTGGCATTTGTAGTTTCGTACTAGAGTTATGTGGCACTTCCAGCTACGCAGCAGAAGAATGTAGTTTTTTTTGCGCACTAGGGTTATATCGCACTTTCGGCTGCAAACTATGTATTTATAGCATATATTTACTAGCAGAGATTTCTCAAAACATCTGAAAGTCTAAAATATCTTTTAAGCAGACTCACATGTTCCCCAAAAATTTTGTAGGATCTCAAAAATGTAAAAAAATTGCTTCAAAATCTTCCGGGTTCCATTTTGACAATTTCGGAAATATTTTGGGAAGTTTTTAAGTTTTAACTCTTTACACGTTTGCAATATTACTCTATTAACTCAATTTTATTTCATAAATGTTCAAAGAGAAGTACTTTTTTCCACAATTCGATAAATTATTATTTTCAATGAAACTTTTATTTGTATAATTATTTTCCTTCGCTGAAATCTATACATACTAAAATTCACAGGACAATGACGATATCGAAATACACTGCGTTCAAAAATGAAAACCCAGAATAATGGATATGATATTGTATGATAATTACCAACAGAATTAGGGAAAACCGCCAGGGTGACGAGCAGAGTAACAAGGAAGATCTTCATGGTTTGTATATGAAGGTTACTGTTTTATAATGATTTTAAAGAATTTTGTGTACGGTGTTTATAATAAATATGGTGGATTTTCAGTAGAGCATACCACTAGTTTTCTCATATGCCACACTAAATTTCATCGGAAAGACGCACAAATATTCGAAGCAGCAATCATTAAAATCATCAAACTCACGACTTTGGAAGATATGAGGAATTTTTTAATAACAAGTTCATAAAGTTTTCAAACCTCGTATGGAAAACAATGCAAATATGCAGAAAAGATTACCAAACATTCTTAATAAAGTTACACGCAGAAAAAAGAAATGTTATATTTACTTATCAAGAAACGTAAAGTGTTTCTCGTAACCGTAACAGTAAAAACTGCTCTTCATGAGGGTGTGAAAATGTCAAAATCACTTAGCATTTCGTAAATTTAACAGTGAAGTTACGGTGAATTTAACGGTAATCCTTTAGTAAATCAAACCTCTATTCCCTAGTATTAAATACAGTAAGATATGTAAAATTCACTGAAGCGAAATTACAATAGTGGTGCAGCGAACATTACAGAATGATCGGTACATGCTACTGATCCGATCCGCGCGGGCGACCGGATGAATTTATGACGTCATCAGCAATGGATGGATTTGCATTACCTCATGGCATCACCTAAAAAACATTTATTTTTGACATTTCTGTTTCAGTCGTCACATTACTCCATATTCCCACTTAGCAACTTGCGTGCTTAGGTTTATGCGTTCGAATCCCCCCCGTCGCGTGCGAAATTTAAATTGCATATAAGCATTGTGACGTACAAATACCGATTAATTATAAGTATATCCGAACATATATCTATGATTTAACCGTGTATTGATTTGTTAATTATTTTTTAGCAAAATTTTTTACAATTCATAGTGCCTTCTGCACCGTTAACATGAGTTAGCTCTGCAGTGGGACTCCGATACCGAGCTGAAAGTCGAACGGACCTCTTTTTCTAACGTGTGAAGATAGAAAGAGAGGTTCGTTCGCTTTTCGACTTCAAGACAGCATGGAAGTCCCACTCCTGTTTATATTATCCGTCAAAGTGACATGATAATTCGTAATTGTAGCGTCGAGGAACAGTGCAGAATAGTGACTGGATCGGTAAAATCTACTGAATCGCAGGTCAGCACCACTTTAGAATTGGCACTGGTAACCAGAAATGATAGTCATGTTCAGTTGGCTATAATTGTAACATTTGCTGAACTGCCGTGTTGTCCATATACGTACTTGGAAGTTCCGTAGATTTAACTTGGTTCTCAATAAAATATAAGGTTCTTTTTTCTGAATGTAGCTGAGGTTGAGAAACATTTCTAGATACGCATACATTTTTCAATGGTATATACAGTTTTATTGCATACTAAATTTCACGAAAACATCCACATAATTACGACACAGCAATATTATAAAAAATAGCAAACCCAGAACTATACTCGACATTTTTTTCTGGAAAACAAGTTTGTAAAGTTTTTATGTTCCAAAATCTTGTATTTAAAATCATTTAAAAGAACAAAGGGATTATTGAAACTCTTGAATAACGCTAGACAGGATTAGGAAACATTTTTAATTAAATAATTAGCATTTAGATTGCTTCAAACAAATTTTACACGGCACAATGAAGCACAAGCCTAGAAGAACTCAGCACAACTTATTTGTTCTTAAACAAAAATAAAAAATAACGGTGTTGGCCCTAAAAAATTTGTCTTTTTATTTCTGGAAACCATTTTTTTTTTGAAAATGTTTCTGACAATTATAAAAAAAAATTGCCGCAAAATAGTTAAACCCAGTAATATAAGCCACTTTCACCAATTAAAAACCATTGCTATTTAATTTAATATTACTATTTTTTAAAGTTTAGGCACACCAGTAGTCCAAAAATGCATTGCAAAATTGTTTTCAATTGAGAGGAAAAGGCTGTCCCCTTACATTTTTAAGAAGTCGAAACAAAATTTGTAAGCTTTTAATAATTTTGAAAGTTTGGTGAGAAACGAATTTTTCAAAAATATTTTTGAAACAAATTTAATGTTATAGGTTTTATTCAAAATAAAGTCCTTTATGAATTAAAATAATATTACTTACAATGTATTTTCAAATGACCAACATATTTTTATTTAAAAAATGGTAAAACTTACAAGAAACATTTATCTTAATAATGTGTTCAGCAATTGCATTTTTTTACTATCGCTTCTCGTCAATTTTTGAAAAATCTTTGTATTTTGATAAATGATGACTTATCTGTTTGGCAAAAACATTCTCTACAATTCTACTGTCTTCAATTTTAGAAGTAAACTTTTGCATGGCTGAAATCGTTAAAAGAATTAATTGAAAATAAAATATATTTTAAGCAAATAGATATATTTTAAACAAATAAATATATTTGAAGACTATTCACTTATTATTATTATTAGAAACAGCAGTTTTGAAAGGAATGACGTTTCCAAAAAACCATGATTTTTGAAATTCAACCATTTTGTAATAAAATTATATTTAGAATAATTAAAATAATTTCTATGTAATATTAATCGAAAAGAAGCAATTCTTTCTCAAACAAAAAATAAAAAAATTGTAAAAACCAACCTAACGGTCTGATTCTGTTACAAAAACTATTGCTGAAAGAATTATTTTTCGTAAGTTTTAAACTTTTATCACGAAAAGAAAATTTTTTTCATAAAAGGAACATATTATTAGTTTTCAAAGAATATTCACAATTTTCCAACAACTTGATGAGCTGTTGATCTCTATCACCTGAAATTTGTATTTTTAAATGAAAAAGTCTATGGAGTTTTTTCGTGATACAGTGTAATACAAGATACAGTTTTAATTTTCTGTTCCCTTGTTGAAAGTTCTACTAACAAAGATAGATATTCAACCAAACATGAAATAGTTAAATTTACAGTCAAAAAATTTAAGTTTTCACTAAAGAAATCAATTTAAAAAAAAAATTGTTCAATTTTCAACCTAAGATACGAATCTTCGACCGAAAAAAATGAATTGCTACCAAAGAGATGAATTTCCAAACAAGAAGGATTTTTAAGTCAAAAAACAGAAAAAAAAATCAACAAAATTGATGGATTTCGATTTAAAAAGATAAATTTTCTGCAAAACAGTTCAAGTTTAGCCCGGGAATATGAGTTTTCAACCAAAAGTTGAATTTTGAAATGCCAAAAATACTAATTTTTTTACGAACGAGTTGAATTTTCATCCAGAAAATATGAATTAAAGGTCATGACGGCATATTTTTCTCGAAAAGTATTAGGGGAGAGTGAGGAATGGTGTCAGGCTTTAAATGAAATGTCCTGTAAATTATAATTCAATTTTGATTTTGATGTCTGAATTCTTTGGTATCTTGTTGATATCTGTAATATATGTTTACATATGTCATTACTCAAAGCCGATTTTTAACTGCTTCGTTATTTGATGTTTAATTAATTCTTTGGTCTTGCATTTCGGTCAGCGTACCCCATACAACAGGGCATGGTGTCCGTCATATTACTGACGGTTTATTGCAAGAATATGAACATTGTAAAATAAAGAGTATCCTTAATATAAAATCTTGAAACGATATTGTCGTTTTCGATTATGACGATTTTCGAGAGTAACGCGTAACGCTTGCTTACTGTAGGCCGCTCATATCCTCTCCGCTCAACAGTAGTGTGTGTCTATGTGTGGTACTCCATTTGAAATCCGTTATGCTAATTGAGTCGCCTTTATCTGCGCACGCTTGGATTGTAGTATAGTTGATTGGCTGCAGCGCGCCTGCATGCGAACTAGAGCCAATGGTCACCGTTCAGTTGATGCATGCGCAAGTGTTTTAGGATTACTGTTGGAAATAGTGATCGAATCGATTTGTAGTTCGAGTTTGATGATAAATAACATGTTTCTTCGTATTTAGTAATGTGATCCGCATGTTGTGTACAATATGAATGAATGATGAAAGAAATAAAGTTGGTGAGTAAGGAGAAGAGTATAGCGTCATGGCGTGTTACTGTGTTTAATAGAGACAGAGTTTGTACAACTCGTGTAAGTTCCGGTTCTACTTTGCCTATAGGATTAAAATCTCCATTTCCTTATAGTGACATATTCGAATAATTATTTTTTTCTGTTTGAATAGAAGTATG
>JAABKJ010001207.1:0-31308 GCA_011634705.1 Andricus grossulariae | reverse complement strand
TTGATTAAAAAGTAAAATATTTTTTCATTGTTATATCAACCATTATATTTTTCGTTCAGAATTGATCTTTTTTGGTTCAAACTTCAACCACTTGGTTCAAAGTCTAACTGATTTGTTAAATGAAAAGTTTAACTTCGTTGTTAAAAATTCACTTTTTTAATGAAGATTCATAATTTCAGTCAAAAAATCATCTCTCTGTATGAAAATGTAACCATATTATTTAAAATTCATGTATTTTGTTGAAAATTAATGTATTTTTTTGACAATTCCTCTTTTTTGGCAAAAAATTTATCTTCTTGGTTAAAAATTCATCTTCTAGGTCGAAAATTAATTTGTACTGGTTGAGCATTTGACTATGTTGTTGAAAATTCCGCTTTTTTTAGATGAATGAGCTGTTTTGAATTTGAAAATAAATATTTCTAGATTGAAATATGTATCAACTATGGCATTTTTCGTTAAGAATTCATCGTTTTTGGTTTAAGATTCAACCACTTGGTTAAAAGTTGAACAACTCTGTTAAAAATTCATTGTCTTTGGCTGTCAATTCATAATTTTAGTTAAAAATTATTCTGTTTGGTAGAAAATGTAACGATTTCATTGGAAATTCGTCTTTTTGGTAGAAAATTATTTTTCTTAGTATAAAATTCATCTATTTTGTTGAAAATTCAACTATTTGGTTTAAAATTAACTTTTTTTCTGAAAATTCACATTTGTAGCTACAAAAATTAAACTATTTTGTAGAAAATTCATCTGTGTTGGTGAAAAATTCATCTTTTTGGGTTCAAAATACAACTGGATGAAAATAAATCTTCTTTGGTTGAGGATTCAACTATTTTTTCAACCATTTTTCGTTGTGTTTTATCTATTTTTGTTAAAAATGCAACTATTCCGTTGAAAATTAACTTTTTTGTTGCAACTTCGATTTGACATGTATCTGAAACCTTCAAAATCTTTGTCGATTGTCTCAAGAATTTTATAAAGATTATATTGATATAAACTTGAAAAACATGATCCTGAAAATATAGCTTATTCAAAATTTAGATTTTGCACTGAAAATTTTTTTTGTATTTTTCTACAAGAACAATGAAAAATCAGTCAAGAATTGACTTCTGCAAGTAATTTTCAACCTCTTTTTTTTATTCTGCCCCACTTTGGAGCGTCCCCTAGGATGTGGCGCCCCTAATCCCCTATATTATTTGTTCTAAGAGATGTTTAAATTTAACCATTTCTTTTTGCAGATTTGGGATATTCGATGAATACTTCATTATCCACTTCTTATCCAAAATTTCCAGAGACAATGAGACATACTGGTGAAACTGTGAATCTTCATAATATATATGATCTAACTACGGGACCACAACATGGTCCTAAACACAGATTACAGGATCCTTTGCAATTAATTGGAGATCCACTTGGATTCTACGTTGCCGTACTTGATCTGAAGGATCGCTATGTTCGTGGAATTTATAATAAAAAAAATGCTCGGGTTAAAATAAGGAAAACCGACTTTACAGATGTGCGTGTAATAAACAAACTTGAAAGACTATTTTACCCTGTAGACTACCATTTACCAATCGAAGCTGTAGATTTTACAAACCCAAATCCCGGACCCACAAAAGGTGCCTAATCGAGTCAATTAGGAATAATTAAAAGCCATTTTGTTTTTAGTATCAGATGTTGATGCGCCAAATAAAAAACTCTTGATTACCTGAATTTATTGCACATATTTTTTCCCATCTATTCTGCATTTTAATGATTAATTAGGATACAAAAGAAAATCGCTTGAAGACGAAGCGATTCTTCCTGATAAATAGTAAACAATTCTCTAGAGTTTAAATGACAGTCAAATAAAGTGTAAGAAAAAAGATTCAAGCAAATAGTTGATAAATTATATTGAAAAGTCTATCAGATTTTATATAATGGTAAACTAATTTTTATTTGATTTGTGAAAAAGAATTCAGAAAATGAGTAATCGAAGAATTCAGAATACGGGCTAGTTCGGCAATTTTCTTTCATCGAGAAATGACAGGGGATTTATTTTCTGATCCAGATCATTTTTTAATTCTTAGTTTAGAAAAAAGTTATTTAATCACATTAAATTAAACTTCACATCATATTGCATAATACGAAATTCAAGTAGATCATTCGAAAAATCTTCAACATGGCTTTGATTTCAAGTAGAATTTTAGGGCTCAAGCGCTTCTAATTTTAAATATTGTTCAATTGTAAAGACTCATTGTCGACTCCAACATTCGAATTTGATCATCGGGTTCTTAGTCTTTTCAAATTTTGAGAATTGTATAGCTAAGATATTGAACCTTATTCCTCATTATTATCCCTTTTACTACAATATATGTTATATCTGTGAATCCTAAATAATAAATAAAAGTCATTGGTATAATTGAAAAATTTTTAGTTTCGAATTTGTGACTTTTTATTTGTAATTTATAAATGAAGTCGAGATATTTTAAGAAATTTATTTCATGTTATATAAGAATAATTAAAGCATTGAAGATTATACATTCAAAAAATAAAAACAGTAAGAATGTTAGAAGGAAGCATACTACTTTACTGGGATAATTTTAGAAAAAATTTATTATGCAAAGGAAAAGTGGAAAATGACTGGGAGTTAAAGTAGTCAATTTTTTAGTAATCACCCTTATATTCTTACTACACAACAAATTGGGTGAAGCAAAAAATTGTCCGATACGTGGACTTTATGTAATTTATGCCACAGAATCGAATAACGCTATTAGTTTACTGGATCTCATGCATTTAAACAAATTATTTAACCAATTTAAAAATCTTCCTTTTTCTTGAAAAATCCTGTAGTAGTTTTTGCGCTCACCATTATTTTCCACTACAATGTTCAGTGGAATTTTAGAGAATTAAAATAGTGAAGAATAATACTTTGAACAGACAGAATTTTAGATTTGAATGGACAATTTTCATGTTTTGAAATTGTTCGGGAATATTAGGAAATTTACTAAAATTTTGGATATGGGAAAGCTTAACAAAATTTATGAAATATTTGGAAATTTAAGGTGATGTTACGAAACATTTAAATGTTCTAAATTCATTCCCATACTTCTCTTCGAGTGAACAAAGTTTGGTGGGACTGACGTCATAACTGGACTCACCACCTTATGACAAGTTAGCCACTTCTTATGGAAATAATTTTATACTCGCGAAACACATTTCGCGTATCAAGTTGGTACCTGGGTATACACTTTGAACAATAAATAATATAAACAATAGCGTAGCCTCGGATTGGATTGAAACTTTGGTTGACGAAAGGCCTGTCCTCAGAAAAGTTTGAGGCGATAAATGGCGATAGGGGGCGTGGAATGCTAGAGGTGTGAATGATCTTAAGGAATAACAATTGCAAGATATAATGAGCGTAAGAAAGGTAGATATATTACGTGTACCTGAAACAAATAAGATGGGATGTAACAGGAGGTAAACAGAAGAAAAATTCGAAATATGGTCTGCAGTATATGAGTCTGCAGTCTGCAAGGTAGTTCAAAGAGTCGGTCTGATTATGAATGAAATAGCAAAACAGCATTTCAAAAGTTATAAATGTTTATTTCCCAGATCGTTCTGGGTTAGACTAAAAGTGGGAAGCAGAAGACTATTTAATATATTATGCTACGCCCCAGTCGATAGTGCAAGTATTGAAGTAAAAGATGCCTTCTGGAGCTTGTTAAATGATATTATAGGTACTTGCAATACTGAGGAAAGAATCATTCTACTCGGAGATATGAAAGGATGTATCAGAGTGCAACTCATAAATACTGACAGAGTGCTAGGTCACTTCGGGGATTGAAAAATGAATAGCAACGGGAATGAATTGTTTAGCTTATGCTTAGAAAAAGGCTTGTTCAAGAGCGGGTGAGACACTGTGAGGGCTAGTAAGAAACACAAAAGTTATGCGAGGTTTTGAAGGTGGATCGGATCATTACCTCTTAGTTTTAAAAATGAACCTCGGTCAAAAATGCAGGATAAAGAGAACTAAAAAGACACAGTAGACACGTATCTTGAAAGAGAATTTGCAGAAACCGGAACTGTGAATGGAATTTCAGAATAAGATAAACGAAGCCTTAGATAGGACAATTTGAGATACGCTTTTAGGCAATAAAAATGAAGAGGGCGCATAGATAATGTTACAGAAAATCATTGTCAGGAGTGCATCTGAAGTGTGTTGTAAAGCGGTTGTAGGAAGAATGACTGGTGATGCTTGACGGAACGATGAAATCCGGTTAGATATTAACTAGAAGAAGCAAGCGTATTTAAGAAAGTTCTATATAACAGGTCTTAGAAATAACCAGAGAAATGAACTAGAAAATGATTAGAAGGATAAGTACAGAAACGTGAAAATACTAGTTGAAGAAAGCAAAGAAGAAGATAAGAAAATGCAAACCGATTTTGAAAAAAATAAGAAATTATATTGGAAAATGGTCAACAAGATTAGGAAAGGAAGTAGTAGTACACGGCTGGGATTAAGAATAACTAGTCTCAAGTGGTGTGAAACACGAACGAAGTAACAGATGAGTGACTATCATCAGATATTATTTAGAGGTGACGCCATGGAGTATAACAACTGTGACATAAAAGACAATGCGTTAGAAAATCCCATTGAAAACTGTGAAATAGTATCTTGTCCCTCTGAGATTAGAGTTTTAATTAAGAAATTAAAGAATGGCAAGGCTGCTGGTGTGGATGGTATTACCTGGCTGAGGGAGTTAATGAATGTGTTGAGATGTTGAGAAAGGGGAAATTCCAAATAATTAGAGTACGACGATTATCGTTCCAGTCTACAGGAGAAAGGGTGATAAATGCAACTGCAATAACTATAGAGCTATCAGCCTACTCAGTACCATAGGCAACATATTTTCAAAAATAGTTATTCGTAAGGTTATAGAAGTAACAGAAGAAGAAATCTGGGAAGTTTAATGCGCGTTTCTGCCAGGAAGTGCATGTGCAGCTCAAATATTTAGCTGAGGATACATCGCAGAAAAAAGTCTGAAAGTAAGCAAAAAAGTTTTCTGTGCATTTGCTTAACTAGGTAAAATCCTTTGATAAGGTGAATAGAATTAAACTCTGGGATGTTTTGAAAGTATATGAAGTCAATGGCTGGCTCCCTAAAGCAATGAAAACAATATATGCAGGTAGTAAAGCGAGTGTCAGGGTAAATGGATAACTAAGTGATTGGTTTGATATCAGGCAGGGTGTTAAGCAAGGATGCGTTGTGTCCGCTTGGCTATTCATTATACTCATGGAAATATGTCTAATAATGGTTTTATGAGGCGAAAAAGGTGTTGATCTCGAGACTGTTAAAGTGCGTTGATTTGCGTTCACGGATGATAAGATTATTACGGCAAAATCAGTCCATGCTTTGCAAATAATTTTGAGTACACTAAATACTAGCATGGATACGATGGGTGTTAAGATTAATGTAAATAAAATCAAGTTATTGTATTTGAAAGAACTAATGAAAAAACAGTATGTAACATTACCTCAGACGAAGAGACAATTGAAGAACTTAATAATTACGTGTCTCTTGGAAGTTTATTTACTAATGATGGAAAGATAGATGGAGAGATATCCAGGCGTATAATCAAATAAAGCTAAAATGGCAAGATATAATTCTGCACTTGAACCCACTGTGCTGTACAGTAGCAAGACCTGAACATACAAAGTTTATAATGAGAGGATTCTCAAAGAATGTGGTGTAGATGAAACGCTGTTTGACAAGAGTAAAACGAATTTCTTGAGCCGGTTTGGGCATGTTGAGAGAATGAAAGATGAACGACTAACGAAACAAGTCTACTTAGGTAAAGTCAATGGCAGCGTACCCAGAGGCAGAGTGAGGAAGGAGTGGTGGGAATGTGTGAATGAGACACCACAGCGAAATGATATCGTGTGAACTATGGGATGAACAGTATCAGCGGAGTGATACACCTAAAACGAATCATCTTGGATACTAATGGATGCTCGTACGATGACTTTGTGAAGCTCTTCGCCTGGGGCGATTTCTAGACAGATTGTTCAGCGACCCGTCTCGGAGCAATGTTGTGGAACGAACGAGTTGTTTGTATAAGCAACGCACCATATGAATTCCATGATCCCCGGTAGTTATAACGAGGTTGGAACTGGTCAAGTAATGCTTACCCCGAAAGGGATTTGGCAAAATAATAAAACGTGTTTTTAAAAAAGTTTCACTTACATGATTGTGCCGTGACACCTTTTAATTATTATTTAAATATCATAGAAAGCATGTCCATATGAAATTTATTCTACTGCACGAAAATCTCGCTTGCACTACTATCGTGTCTGAGCCCGGATAATCTGCAGAAGTAAAAGCATTCTGAGAGCCATAATAGCATCTAAATCCTTTGTCATATTAAATATTCACATGAAAACTTGATTTACCATTCCATACGAGGATATAAATCCGAAAAAAAGCTCCAGTATTTATTCGAAGATTAATACGTCCTTCCAACTCTATTGATTTATTTTCAAAGCATGTAAATCAGGTGGATTTAAACCGAATTCGTTACAGTATTTTTGTGGATACTGAAATTATAAATTGTTGAGTGCATTCAATCTATAAACTATGTAGATATAGATATAGATTTTCTTACGAATTCTAAATTCCTAAATCTTATCTTCCTCAATTTCTCAAATTCTGATTGTGAGTGTTTGGAATTGATCAATTAAAAAATTTTAAGTCCTAAAAATTCAGCAAATCAAAACTTTGAATACAAGTTAAAAATATATATATATTATTAATTTAGAACTCTGCCTAATTAGCTTTTGGAACTTTTAATTGGTGTATATTCTAGCAAATAAAAATACATAAAAAATGTTATTTAGTCAATCAAATTCGTTAACATAATGTTTAATACAGAAATTACAATTGTTCCAAAACCATTTCCTCTCCAATTATTGTAGACTTTTTAGAAGATTTCATAAAACAATAAAGTAAAGTAGGAGAAAATATGTAGAGTTAGTATAAATATTTAAGAAATAATTCAAGTGAATGTAATAAAATCTTCAAGGTGAATTAAAATAATTTTGAAGCCAAAGAAATATCAATTCCATTTCTTGAATTTTAAGAGAATTCTCAAAAATTCCGGGTGAATTTTGAATAATTGGAAGGAATTTGAGAGAATTAAAAAATCACTAAAGTGATTTTTTTGTTTCAAAAAATGATAAAAGCTTACATGCTTTTCTAGTAAATTATATATGAAAATACACTTCAAAGTACTATAGGAATCTTTAAATTATAAAAAATGATTATATCAGAAATTAAAGATTGTTTTCTTTCAGCCGATATAAATATTTTCAAATTGTTTATCATTGATAATTTCTTTTTATATTCCAAAAGAAATACTGTGCATATTATTTCGGGAAAAAAAAGTTTAGATGGCATTCCAAATCATAAATTGTAGTGAAATAAAAAATTTTCGTATTCAACGCCCAATAATTTCAGCAACATTTTTTTCGTCTTATAAAATTGACGTACTTTTTTACGGAAATGAAAAAATTTAGGCGGTAGCTCTTACAAAATTCAAAAATTCAAATTTTTATTGGGCAGCCCAACATTTAGAAATAGGCCGATCTTAACTTCAGTGAAAAGAGGTGCTACTAAAGTGATTAACATTTTTTATCATAATATTATTTTCAAAATCTGTCACCTGCGCGATGACATTCTTAATTTTTCTGTTTTTTTTTACGATTAAAATAAAAACAATGCGTCTCATTAAAAATTATTTTCAAGAAAATGTGTAGACCTTTTCGAGATGATCCATTTTGCTCTGCAGTATTTTGTCGTATCTTGCGTAGTTTGATCAGAAAATCGAATTTTTCATTTTTATTGACATGCAGATGCCTCTCATCTTCAAAAAGTTTTTTGAGGGTTCATATACCGAACAAAATTGCTTGTGACACGATTTGCCCAATTCACATCAAAAATAGTCACGATCCGCCGGACTAGTAAAACAAACAAAAAATATAAGCGATTTTAAACCATTTCAGACTAAAATTCATAAATAATTTGAGCCCCGACAGTAATCTCATTCTAGAAGACCTTAATGGAAAAAAATCTTGATATCCTGAGTGGCTTTTAGACTTCACAGCAAGGGACATTATTGAGATTTAAGAACATCTTCTTCCTCTTGAAATCTTCCATAATCTTCTCTGGGGCGCAATGTTTCCGAGTATCGGGGAATATGCCCTGTTTTATACTCTCAGAGTCTTCGGTAATGGGCCATCTGCTCTGCATAGAGGTGAAATGAAATTAAGGCGGATAGGAATGACTTGTCAAATGGACCGAATGGTGAGGAAAGTTTGCAGGTAATCTCGTGGCGAGTGAAGTGTTCGGTTGGCTGGTCCGATCAGTTGGCAAGGGCGGTAGAGTGGGTCGGAATGGGATGCTTGATAGAGTGTCTCGAGGGGAGGATGGGAAATGGGTTTAGGGGAGAGAATCGCTGAGGGCGAGAACGCGGCATGAGATAATTAGCAAGTTAACGCGGACGGCTGGATTTCGAATCTAGTTACTCTTGCTGCTGAAGGTGCAGTTGCTTTTGGTAGGCGCTGCGAGTAAGAAGCTAGAGAAGCGTAGCCTCTTGCCTGCGATCTCGGTAAATAAATATCGACGTGCCATGAGAGTGTAACATACCCCGACGCTAAGCAAATTAATTTATTCGAGAGCTCTGGCAAAGTTGGAATACTGCTTAAATTGAAGATCGAGTTTCTAGAGTTTTGTTATACTCTGCTGCTTTTATACTCAAATCCGAAAATTCAAATAATTAAAATCCAATTTAAATCTAAGTTTAAGTTCATGAGCAGTGGCTTCGACGAATTGATTGGAATTTAGTTCATAGTAATTACAGTCATGGGCGTGGTTAAGTGAAATGAGTATCATTAAAGGGCGTACCTAAGATGACCGGGCGTGTCTAATAACATTTTCCAATGCGGTCGTTAAGTAAAGTGGGATTGATATTTTATTCAAGAGAGCTAGCATAGTTGGAGTACTGCTTGAAGTGAAGATAGAGTTTAGAGACTAATTTATTGGAATTTAGTTCATATTAATCCCAGCTATGGGCATGCGTAAGTGAAATGAATGTGAATAAAGGGCGTGGCTGAGATTAATGGGCGCGATCAACAAATGTTTCCAATGCGATAGTTAAGTAAAGTGGAATTGATCATTTATTCAAGAGCACTGGCATAGTCGAAATACTGCTCAAAGTGAAAATAGAGTTTCGAAAATTTTGTTATACTCGGTCAACTTTTATCCTCAAACCCGAAAATTCAAAAAATCAAATTTTAATTTAAATCAAGTTTTAGTTCATGAGCAGCCTCGATTGAATGATTGAAATTTAGTTCGTATTAATTCTCGCTATGGGCGTACGTAATCGAGATGAATGTGAATAAAGGGCGTGGCTAAGATTAATGCGCGTTGTCAACAAATATTTTCAATTGCGGTGGTTAAATCAAACAATCGAATTCCAATTTAAATCTCAGTTTATGTTCATGGTCAGTGGTTTCAAATAATTTATTGGAATTTAGTTCATAATAATCACGCCCATGGGCGTGGGTGTGTGTGAAATGGAGATGAATGAAGGGCATAGAAAAGATGAATGGGCGCGGTCGGCAACTTTTTTCAACGCGGTTGTTAAGTAAAGTAGGATTGATAATTTACTCGACAGCACTGACACGGTTAGAATGGTCCTCAAAAGGAAAATTGAGTTTCTAGAGTTAAATTTTCAGTTACAAAAATTAATTTCCCTTAAAAAAAAACGAATTTTTACCAAAATCAAATTTTAAATTATTTTAGTTTTTAATCAAAAACAGTTGAATTTGGAAAAAGAATACGAATTTTCAATAAAAGCTGAATTTCAAATCAAGAGGATTAATTATTCACCAAAAAGGAGGACTTTCAAGAAAATTACATGAATCTTCAACAAAAAAATATAAATTTTTGGGCAAAAATAGAATAGTACAATTTTCAGTTGGAAAAATTAATTTCCAAGAACAAAATTTTCAACAAAATAGTTCAATCTTGTTAAATAAAGCTAAGTTTGCAAATAAGAAACTTTGTTGTTTCATTTTATATTAGAACTCAAAACAAATTTAGGCATACTCTAAAAAAAATTTCCTGACAATTCCACGTTTTTCATGGAAATGGACCCTGCTATTCAATGTTGTCCAAATAAATTGAGCATTGCCAAGAGCATGGTAAATATTCATCGAAGGAAAATGTGCGTGGGCGTATAATCGATAAAAGGGCGCGACCAAGGACGCGATAAAGGGGTGTTACGAAAGAAAATGGTCGTAGCCGGAACGTGGGGTACAATGGGTACAATCAAAGAAACAAACAAAGGGCGTGGTCAATAAAAATGGGAGCGGCTGATGAACGTGGGAGTGGCCAATGAACGTGGGTGTGGCGAATAAAAGGGGCGTGTCAGATAATCTGCCCAAATCATGTGGGCGAGGCCAATAGTTTAACGTTTTAGTGAGGTAGCTAATTATTAATTGAACAGTAATAAATTGAAGCATGTTTGAGTTTCCATGCCGCAAATAGTTTTTGAGTATTAATACAGAAATGATACTTGTTTAAAAAGAAAACACTCAAATAGATTATTGATTTTGGGTTTGGAAATTAAACAAATCTGCTTAAAATCTTTTTAATTGAAAGCCGAACTCTAATCTGAACTCCATAAAGGAGATCGGGCAGAAATAGGAGTAAAACATTTTGACCCAGAAACTAGATTGCTTTAAGCTGGGGTCGTTTGAAAGCGACATAAGTATAATGCACTCTCTCATAAGCTCGCGTGTCGGTAGAAGAGCAAGCTTAAAGACGACACTGCACTCCGGAAGCTGAGACAGTCCCAACAAGCTTACTATTCCCTTAAAGCACTTTCAGATTCAGATACTCAAGGAAATACTATTAGTCAAATATTTCACTTAAAAAAGTCCAATTCAATTTTCCAAATATCATCTTCAACTTTTGCCAACAAAAAAGTCTACTTGTTTATTTCAAAAATCTCCTACTATTTCCTCTTCCTAAAAAGTTGCAGTTGCGTAGAATATTTATGCTCTTAACATTTTGCTACCAAAATATAATTTGCAAGCTTTTTCACACATCCAAAAAGATGAGAAATATTTTTGTCGACGGTATCAAAACAACTACCGATACCGACACGAAAAAGAATGTGGAAAAGTTGAGATTTAGAGCAAAATTTTTCAATATTCCAAGATTACAAAATTGTAGAAAAAATTCGAAGTTTTGTTGAAAAATTTCGAAAAATGCGAATGATTTAGAAAAATACTTGAATATTTTTAAATCTTTGAAA
This sequence comes from Andricus grossulariae, assembly GCA_011634705.1. Classification (NCBI taxonomy): domain Eukaryota; kingdom Metazoa; phylum Arthropoda; class Insecta; order Hymenoptera; family Cynipidae; genus Andricus; species Andricus grossulariae. Next base: position 19,948 of record JAABKJ010001207.1, on the reverse strand, counting down.
AAAAATAATTCAACATTTTAAAAAATTCCAAAAAATGTATAATAAAATGTACATTTTTAAAGATTTCGAAATAAACTTTTTATGACACATGCATGATTTCAGCCCTTTTCGACGCCTATGAAGCGGGGCTAAAGCTCTACTTTTTACTCCCTAGGGAGTAAAAGTACTTTTTACTCCCTAGGGACTGAAAAGTGACGTCAAAGGTGAATAATAAAAATTATACATCTATGAGCTTGCATTTTACAATTTCAGTCCACTCAACATAACAATTGTGAGGAAATTTTGGTTGCAGGTAATAGAATTTTGCGGTTATTTATGGAAAGTTACCATATATAACTGATCAAATTACCGTAAATGACCGAAAATTTTCATAAATTTCTGGAAATTGTAAAAAATGAATATTGTGTAATGTATGGTAAGTTACCATATTTACCGGTAAACTTACCATTATTGACCAAAAATTGTCATAAATTTCCGGAAATTTTTGAAAATGAATATTGGGTAATTTATGGTAAGTTACTATGTTTACTGGTGAAATAAGCATGATTCACCGAAAATTTTCAGAAATTTCCGGATATTGATGGAAATTAAAAAAATGAATTTTGGGTAATTTGTGGTAAGTTGCCATATTTACCCGTACAATTACCATTATTTATTGAAAATTGTCATACATTTTCGGAAATTTATGAACATTTTTAAAAATCAATATTGGATAATCCATGGTGTGTTACTATATTTACCGGTAAAATTACCATAACTGAACAAAAATTTCCATAAATTTCTGCAAATTTATAGACATATTCAAATTGAATTCGTCAATTTTTTCATTGAATTTTTGATAATTTGGAATAAGTTAACATAAATTTCATGCTTCTTTATTCAGCATCTCATATGAACTGAAATCATGACTGTATTTCGAAAAATGTCTGAAATCATCCTTTTGTTATAAAAAATATCGTATACGCCAAGGGGGAGAGGCATTTTTTTCTGTCCCTAGGTGCATAATATACTATTTGAAGTTTTTAAAAAATTTTCAAAGGTTTCATAAAAATAAAAAAAATTTCTTAAGATAACTGGGAGAATTTCAAATGATTTTGTTTTTCATTTTGAAAAATATATTGTAAGAGAAAATCGAGAAAGGTTTTAAGACATTTCAAATAAGGTCCTAAAATTTCGAAAAAGAATTTCGAAATTTTAAACCAGAATTTCTTAGAAAACTCGAATCATGTTAAAACATATTTCAAACTTTTCAAAGTTTTTATAAGATTTATAAATATTAAAAAATAAAATAAAATTGATATAATAATCACAAGAAAAATTCATAACAATTAAAAAAAAATTCAAATCATTTTCAAAGTTATTTGAATGTTTTGAAACTTTTTTAAAAATAATTTAAATTTATGAAAATTGAAATTTTTTCAAGAAATGTAGATTTCTGAAGATTTTAAAATAAAAATTTGAAGCTTTCCATAAAATTTGAAAGGTTTGAAGATAATAAAAAAAAAATTCTAATTAATCGTGGCAAAATTTAAAGGTATTCGTTATTTTGAAAATTTTGTTTTTGGAGATAAAAATTTTTTATTCAATTAAAATTTGTCTCGACGATTTTAAGTCAACTTCTTTGATTTTGCAGATTTTTTAAAAAAGCTTGTGAAAATTTTGAATAATTTTATAAGATGTGATGGTTTGACGAAGTTTTGGAAAGGTTAAAAACTACTCGTAATCTAAATCTTATGAAGACTTTAAAATATTTGAAGGAAAATGTAGACTTTCGAAGGTTTCAAATTAAAATTTGTAAGGTTATTAAGAATTTTGGAAAGTTTTCAGAGAATACAACATTTTCCTTAAGATTCTGGGGAAAACTTTAAATGATATTTTATTAAAAAAAAAAAAATTAAGAGCAGATTAAAAAAGATTTCAAAATATTTGAAATAATTATCGAAAATTTAGAAAATGAATGTAGAAGATTGAAAGCATAATTGTTATTTTTAATTTTACCATGTAGGATATTTCATAATTTCGGCAATATTTTTTCAAGAATTTTCCTTAATCGAGATTTAAAAAATTCCATTATATCATAAATTGTCATGAATTTGGTTAGTCGCGAATATTTCAATTCGGAAATTTCTAACTGTCGGCAATTTTCCAATTTCGGACATTTTGTATTTCGAATATTTTCTTTTTCGGGAATTTTAGAGTGACGGAATTTTTCTTAAATATTTCCCAAAATTTATGAAATAGTATGAAGTTTATTCAAAACTTCTAAAAGTCCTAAATATCTTTTGAACTAACTCGAATTATTCATAAAATTTAACAACATTTTTTTTTCTAATTTGTAATTTTTTTAAGACTTTCTAGATTCTTTTTTGTCTTTGAATCATGAATCATTTTAAATCTTATTGAATTTTCTTAAGAATCTTTAAAAAACTTATATTCATATATCCTGAAATACAAATTGATAATAGTTTCCTAAAATCTAACTTCAGCATGAATTTTAGTGTTAAAAAACTGTTATCAAATAAATAGTTATTCGAAATTTTTATATTGAATAACAAATTATTTTTGCCCTTAAACCAGAGAAGTGCACGCGCGAGATTTTCGATGATAGTTTTTCTAGATAATCCTTAAGCTACTACTTTACAAATTTTTATTTGAAATTTCAATGATATATAAGCGTTTAATTTAATTTTTTTCAGGAGTACTTTTTTTAGCTCCCGAATTAGGGTTCTATTAGCTGAAACTTGAAAAAATAATTTGAAACGAAGCTATTACGATACCTTGGTGAATGTGAGTGTGGCGATTGGAGGCAGACGTGGCAAATTCGGATAGAAAAAGCTTCCCGCGGGATGTGCAGGATATCTGGACGTGATCCTGTAGGCAATCCCCTGGGGTTGAGTTGGCCAATTGGCAGCCGTAAACGTGAAGCCGTTGTCAGTTCCGCCGTCCAAAGGGTCAAGCTGGAAAAAAAAGAGCCTTAAAAGCATTCCAAGAGCGACCATATACACTCGAAGGAAGGACCAAGTGCCTTCACTTATACCCATTAAAATTGCATGAAGAGATCTTCAAATTTTCATGAAATTTCTTTCGCCCCAGAAATTTCATCAAACATTTATTAGCCTTACGTAGTTGGCTACTCTAATCTTGGAAATAAATTCTTAATATTAAAAAAAAAGTCTGAGGAGTTATCCACAAATTACGTGAGACGATATGGGAGAGGTAAAGTTTGGTACCACTTTTCTATTAGCAAACGAGCTTACGACGATATTTCGCAAAAGAAATTTTTACTACAAAAAATAATAAATCGGAAGATATTACAATTTAGAGGAATTTCCAGCAGAAATTCGATCTGTTCAATCAAAAGTATTGCATTTTCGATATAATCGATGAATTTTCAACCAAAAAGATGATTTTTCTACCATAATAGACGAATTTTCAACAAAGTGCATGCATTTTCAACCAAATAGTTTATTATTCAAATAAAGAAGGTGAATTAAAATGATGAATCACAAAAAAATCAATTTTGAATTAGTAGTTCAACTTTCAACTAAGTAATTGAATTTTCAATCATAAAAATGAATTTTCAACCAAGAACATTAATTTTCTACCATAAAGACGAGTTATCAACCAAAAATGGAATAGTTAGATTTTCAGTTAAAAAAAATTAATTTTCTTTCAAATAATAACATTTTCAACTGGAGAAATTATGAATGATTCGATTTTCAGTTTAAAAAATTAATTTTTAACAAAATAGTTACATTTTTAACGAAAGAAATGAATTTTCAACCAGAAAGATAAATTTTTAACCCATAATGGAATAGGTGCATTTTCAGATAAAAAATATTTATATTATATCATATTAATTTTCACTAACGAAATGGTTTTTCAACAAAAATGGTGAGATGTTCAATTGGACCAGTAACTTTTCAGTTTAAAAAATTATTGTACAACTTGAAAAAATAATTTTCAACAAAATAGTTATATTTTCAACTAGAAAAGTTGAATTTTCAGCAAAAAATTTAATAGCTGATATGTCAACCAGAAGAGATTTAAATTTTTAATCAAAAACAGTTAAATTCACAAAAAAAAACGAATTTCCAACAAGAGCTGGATTTTCAACTATGACAAATTTTTTAGTCAGGAAAGAAAAAAATGCAGCCAAACTAAAAGCATGAAAATAAAGTAAATGTTGAACAAAACAGGTAAATTTTTAACCAAAAATATTTTTTTTCTACCAAAAAACATGAATTTTTAACGAGACACATAATTTTCCATTTAAACAGGATAATTTATCACTAAAAATGGCATAATTAAATATTCAGACAAAAAATAAATTTTTTTAAAAATAAATGAATTTTTAACAAAATAGTTAAATTTTACACAAAACTTGAATTTTTCAGCAAAGAGAACCATTTTCTACCAAAAAGTGTGAATTATCGACAAAATACATGAATTTTCAATTAAAAAATCTAATTTATCAATTTTTAACTTCAATGCTGAATCTTCAACCCACCAAATTAATTTTTAATAAAAATTTGGTCAACTTTCTACTGAAAACGATGCATTTTCAACACAATACATCAACTTCCAATTAAAAAGCCTAAGTTCTCACAAAAATAGAATAATTTAATATTCAGTTGAAAAAAATTAATTTTCAAAAAAAGAAATAAATTTTCAAGAAAATAGTTGAGTTTTCAAACAAAAAAGTGAATTTTTCACCAAGCACAATCATTTTTACCAAAAGGCATACATTTTTGACAAAATACATGAATTTTCAACCAAAGAAATATAATTCCTGTTTAAAAAAATATAATTTCCGAAAAAAAAAAAAAATCCATACAAATAGTTAAATTTTCAAACAAAAAGATGAATTTTCAAAGTACAGGAATTTTTAATTGATAAATATCAATTCTTAATTTATTCATAGATTTTATTTACAACCTAAAACGATAAATAATTAGGCAACAAATTTTTTTTTTGTTTTTCTAATTATTGCCATTTTTAACCACGTAGTTGAATTTTCAACTAGAAAAGATCATTTTTCAACAAAATAATAACTTTTTAACCATTTTTAACCAAAAATATGAGAGTAGACATTTTAATCAAAAAGAATTAACTGTCGACAAAAAAAAGTTAAATTTTCTTAATGGATTCTATTAATTTATTTTTGTCATCTAAGTGGAAAAGGGTGAAAAGTGGGGAATGGGTGATAAACTAAGAAGCCCACGATAAACAAAAAGGAATTTTGATCATTTATATACTAATGAATAATAGTTTAGATAAAGATTGAAGTTCGTTTTCAATACTTTTAAACGTTTATTTCATTACCAGAATTTATAGGTATGTTCTTTTCCTGAGCTTGTAAAGTAATGGTAAAATTCGGGGCGCGAGGGGGGGGGGATATCTTACGGTATCTTACATGGTAGAGGGGAAGTTGAAAATTTTAGAAAAAAATCCCCTTAAGTAATTTGTGGATGACCCCTTATTTGAATGCATTTTTTTGCTTCTTTCTGTTAGAAGAAATCTATTCAAGTTCAGGTTAAAGTTCAGGTAACGGTCTTTAAACGGAAAAAGTTTCCGATGTAATTAGACCCTCTGCATTGACGACCCCTTTACAGATTTATTCTCGAATTCACTTCAAAGCATAGAATCCCTCGAAGTTCTTAAGTTTTAAATCGAGTGTATAAAGTTCTAGAAAGAGATCACAAGATTTCTTCGCGTTTATTGAAACTCGAGCCAAAGTTGGAGCGTAATTTTCTTTTGCAATGAAACATCGTCGACATAAAAAGAAACAAAAGGTATTTTCAACTTTTCGCTCAGTAATTGCCAAGGAGGAAATGAAGAAATGGTATTCCAATTATAAATGGCAGTTTTTTAATCAGTTGTCTTCAGAGTTTCAATTGTAAGCATTGTCCGATCATTATCAACATTATCGAATCATGATCGAAATAAAATCCACTTTTTATGAACCATTTTATGCACTAAATTCAGAACAAAGAGAAAAGCTCTTAAAGTAAAATGAGGTTTTCAACTACCTCCTGTCCAGTTCGTTAGATAAACATATATAACAAAAGAAAAAAGAGGGAGAAAAGTTTTTTTTTACTACTGGGGACCAACACGTTTTCAAGCCTATTTAGAATTCCTAGTCAAAGATTATTCATAAGAAAACTACCGGTATGGATAATATGAACACATATTAATTAAAATTCACATAAAATCTGAAAATAAAAGAAGATTGAGATGAAAAGTCATTTTGTCCAATTTTCCATTCTTTGATAAACATTGATTTTCATATATCTCATGATAAAGGATTTTGACATCATCCCAATTAAAATCATGATAATGTGTGATTCTATATTCTGACAGAATCAAGTGATATTCAGGACTTCCATAAAAATGATTTTGATGTTCATCCCTATTTAAAGGCAAACCGTGAGATACTTAAGAGAAAAAATATCCATAAAAAACCAAGTTTTTCGCCATTTTTTTAATTACTACTACCCGCTCATTCATCATTTTTTAAGACATCATATTTCATGTAACTTTACGGGATTTCAAGGGCTTTTCTAACATTTCAATAAATTTTCAGGAGCTTTAAAAAAAGGCAAGGGATTTCAAAATATTTCGATTCTTCGAAAATATTTGAGGGTATGTTTGAAGGGATTAAAAAAAGGTCAATCATATTAATTATAATTAATCATAATCACAATCACTAAATATAATCAATCATATTACATTAACTTCACGGTAATTCAAGGGTTTCTGTGAAAGAAATTTCAAAGAATTTAATCCCTAGAATTGAGTATTCTAAAAGATTTAAGGAATTTTCACGAGCTTCAACAAATTTCAGGGGATTTCAAAAGATTTCGAAGGATTGGAAATATTTTAGGGTATTTTCAAGGATTCCAAGAAAGTTTCAAGAAATTAAAAATATTTGAAGTAATTTCAAGGAATTTCAAGAAGTATTATGAGATTTGAAATAACTTCACGGAATTTCAAGTAATCTTATAATATCTAAATAAAATTTCAAACAATTTATTTACAAGAATTGAAGAATTTCAAAGATTTGGAAAGATTCTTAATATTTTATGATATTTCTAAAGATTTTAAAGAATTTAACAGATTTTAGGGTATTTAAAAAATATATCCACAAAAACAAGGTTTTTCTTCTCACAAATTTTCGAAATTACTATTACCCACAAAATTATTCAACCTTTTTTAGGTTTATTGAACTTTGCAGTATTTAATAAAGACACCCTTACTTTTTTGATCTACTTTTATAGATTTAAAGACAGATTAAACAGGAAGAAAAAATATCTAAAACCTTTAGTAAAGGGTTTCGATCTTCTCAATTGTTGTTAAAAATATAAATTTAAGTGATCTAATCAAAGATTTGAGAAAAATATGTAATCTCGTTTATTATTGCATTTTATTTATGTTTATTATAATCGAAATTGTTTTTCAATATGTTTAGGTTATTTAAGGTCATATGTAGATTGTCAAAAAGCTAGGGAAATGCATACAAAATATTAAATAATTGGAAAGTACGTGCTAGTAATTTGAAAAAAAAATCTAAAAAAAAGACGTTTTTGATAAATATTTTTTTACTAGATAACACAGCATTTTATACGTTTCAATTTTCAGAGTGCATAGTTCCTTCGTTGCAAATTCCATATTGTTTTTATTATTTTTATTTTCATTTCAATAGGTTCTAATTATTTGGTAATTTGGGTGACTCGGGACATGTTGGTCACTGGTAGTATCAAAAATACGAAGAAAGAATAAGGAAAGAATGAGAGGTTCATTATGGTAGATTTTTTAATTTTTTCACACTTTTTTTTCTCATATGTTTTTTGCGTTCATATTTTTGTGCATAAAATAGTTCAAAAGAATTTTTATAATAGAGACATTAAGGCCAACATTTTTTTCAATCTAAACGTTTGCCTATGAATAACATTAAGATTTCTTTTATTTAAATGCATAAATGTTTACCTCAATTTATCAGAAGATATCTATGTTTCGTTTAAATGTTGCTTAACGGATTTTTTGAATGAGCAATTTTTAAACATAAATGTGTCCTGGTTTGTATGATGAATTTTCTATTTGGAGAATGTAATAATCTGAATAGATTGGTTCAGAATCAACCTCAAATAATGTATTTATCAGACAAGCACGGTAATCACCATTGTAAGTAGATAAGGAAATGTTTGGTCAGACCCGTAGGCTATGTCCGCCTCTAATCGCCCTTACCTACTTGCGAACTTCAGCAACTGGGAAGTTAGTTTCCAAGGAACTTCGAAAGCTACATAACTAATTGTAAGATTCGGGAGCACGATCTCGTTTGTTAATTGAAATTAATATTAATTATTTGTTACTTGTATTGAAAGTCAAGATATTTGTCATTATTTTAATCTGATATCAATTACTAATTATATTATTGAAATATGATTTGTAATGCCTTCCTAGAAAATAAAAAGATACAGAGAACTTTCCAACATTCTGTTAATTACTAGAGTTTGAAAGATTTCGGGAGAGAGGAAAATAAGAAATAGTAGGAAACAAAAAGAGACGAGAAATAAGAGAAGGGAAAAATGGAGGATATGTTACTGAATTGTAGAAGGCATGGAAAGAAAGGATAAGGAATTTATCAGAAACCTATGACAATAGGAGATGGTTGTAATGATGGAGATTTGGCTTGATGAAAAGGGATGGGAAAGTGTAAGGGGAAGGTTATCGAAAGGCTACAAATAACAGTTTCAAAATGTAAAGAGAAAGAATAAAAAAGGTAGAGCAATGGGAGGAATGGTGATGGGAGTAAGAAAGGAAGGTATAACAGGAGAGGATAGGAAAGAGATAAAAAACAAAAAGAAGGATTAGTAATAAAAGAGGTAAAGATGGGAGAAAAGAGGTGGAAAATAGTGGAGTTATATGTGAACGAAGATGTGCAGAAGAAATCAGAGGAGATGAGAGAACTGATGGAAGAAACTAAAGAAGGTATTAGGCTTAAATAAGAGAAAAGTTTAATGTTATCTCAGGAGGTAGAGGAGAAAGAATATGGGTAGGAAAGTGAGAAAAAAATCCAAGGGAAATGTAGACGGAGACAGAGAAGAATAGGAAACTGCAAATGATTTTATGTGATAGTGGACGACGAGGTAAAAGAGAAGGTCAAGAAACTTGAGGTAGGAGATTATATAGATTCAGATCACTTTCCTATAGTAGCGACATTAGAGGGAGAAAAGTGTAAAAACAATAAGGAGGAAAAGAAAGCTAGGTTAAAAATAAGGCTGCGTCTAGTCAATAGAAGGAAAATACCAGCCTGAGGAAAAGGTTAAGAGTATCAAAATAGGAGAGGAAAATGTAAACGAAGAGATGGAAATAATAAAAGCAGAAATTAAGAGTACTTGAGGACACAAGCAAAAAAGAATGTAGTGAAGGAAAATAAAAGGTTTGAAGAAGAGGCAGAGAAAAGTAGGATGGAAGACGAGGTTTGAAAGGAGGTCAATAGATAAAGTAAAGAAGGAAAAGAGTGAACCAGGATATTGAGATGGTAAAATGGAGAAAATATTTTATGGATTTGTTATGATAAGTAGAGAAAAAAGTTAGCAAAGGAGGAAAAGATGAAAATTAGGGGTAGAGTTACCGGTAGTGAAAAAAGGGAAAAGGGAGAAAGTTATAGATTATAAGGGAGTGACGCTAATCCAAAAATTGTATAAGTTATATGTAATTCTTCTCTTGGAGACGTTAACAACAGAAAATGAAACAAATAACATAGTGCCACATAATCAGATAGAGTTTAGGAAAGGAATGAAGTGATGGCATTATCTGGTAAATAAAAGGATTGAAAGAAAATAAGTATTCATGGACTTAAAGGCGGAATTTGACTCTTTGGACCCAATAGAGATAGAAAATTTATGAAGAAATTAAGAGAAAAGGGTAGGGAGGATTTAGGATGGAAAAAAGATATATACACTGGCATACGCGGACGCTATAGTGTTGACGGCAGAGGAAGAAGGGATGGCGGGCTTAATTACGGGATGGCTGAAATACTTAGATGAGAAAAGTTAAACTTAAATGTCAAAAATACAAAGATAATGAGGTTTAGAAAAGAAGGGGGAAAAAGAAAGGAGTAAAGGATTTTAAATATTTGAGATATACTTCGCAAACAAATAGAGGTACTAGAGCTCATGTCATAGAAAAATGGAAGGGATTTGAAGGTTACAAGAAAGAGATATATAAGGTGGACGCTAATATTAGACTGGACAACGCCTGGATATATGGTGGAAAAAGAAGCGCAAAGGAATAAATTAAGTATTGAAGCTGGAAAGAGGGCATGGAAGTTTGAGGGAAAGATAAGCGAGGGAAAGAGACAGGAGTTAGCGAAAAACTGTTTGAAGGAGGGAGAAGAAAGGAGAGGGAGGGTAACATAATTGACGAGATTAGATGAAAGAAGAAGTTCTTGGAGATATAAGAGAAGGGACTAGAGTAACTATGAAGAATTGGAGAAAAGATATAGGAAAAAACAATTAAAATAAAGATGGAGGATGATTGATGAATTCACATATGATAAATGGTATAAGATCATAAAAAAGGATTACCACAGTATTTATAAAAAGGGCTGGGATGAAAAAGGAGGGATGTATTGAGAAAATAAAGGGAACAGAAAGTGCAGAATCTGTGAATGGAAAAAGAAACATGGTAGCATATATGGGAAGGATGTAGGAGAGGAATTGAAGATAAAGAAAGCTAACAAGAGAATGTGGTAAAGATTTTAGGGGAGGATGGATTAGGTGGAGAGTAGATGAAAGAATTGGAAGGGGCTAGAGGAACAAATGAGAAAGAAGGGGACATATTATACATAAAGAAGAATGAGTAGTTACATCAGAAAAATTAGAAAATATAAAGAAAGAGGGAAGTTTCCAAAATTCTGTTAATTACCAGCGTTTGAAAAGTTCAGCATCTGACTCGAATTGTGATATCTTTCCAGATTTCTTTTTGGAATGACTGCACCGGTCGGATATTGGAGGAAAGGAGTGAAAGAAAAACAAAGAAAGAAGACTTACCTCGACAGTGACTGTATCCACCCAGTTGCCCTCGACGCATAGTTGGAAAGAATCCACCCCTATGAACCAGTCGGGGCTGGGATTGATACGAGCCACTACGCTGATGAGAGAATGATTTCCATCAAGAAATGCTCTTGCTATACTCGTCCCTTCACCCTGAGGCACGGAAGGACCGGTAAAGGAGTGCAAGGTATTTGGGAATTCACCTCCGGTATCAAGACCGTCCGTCCTTCCAGTCTCAACGTATTGCCTCACTCCAGAAGAAAGCCTCTCGCCCAGACGGTAAAGGGTGTAAGTGGCGTCGTGAGTTCGACCTGAAAGTTGTAATTAATTGGATGAAATCTGATTACCTTCCATCTCGAATCCAACGGATTCCAACCAAAACCTATAATCCGATAATTTAGCCCGGACTAATTTGGGGTAATTCTATTACAGGGGTCGACGAACTGATATTTTATTCTTGTATTATAAGGATCTGTAAAAGTGTCGATTTTAATTTTGGTAATTGGATTGTACTTATGATGAGAGAATTAATACACTGTTGCAAAAGTCATAACATTTCAGGCATTCCTGAGTTAATATTATTCAAATTAATGTGCAAATATACTTTTGATAAAAGGAATACAAGAGACAGGAGGACTAAAAAACTTCATTTTGAAAATTTCTAGATATTTCCCTGACCAATTTTTCATTTTCTCTGCCCCATAATATTCAAAGACCAGCATTCTAATCTTGTAACATTTTATACATAAAATATTTTAACAATGAAATGGAACCAGGTCAGATTGAAAATAAAATTTTATGCATTCATTTCAATCAAGAATATGACTTTTTCATCATGAAAGATAAATTTTCAATCCAAAACGACGATTTTTCAACAAAACAGTTAAATTTTAGACCAAAAAAGATGACCCTTTCACAAAATAGTTTAATTTGCAACAAGCTAATTAAATTTTCAACAAAACAGTTGTATTTTCAACAAAACTATGCTTATTCTTCCGCAAAAGATGAACTTTAAAGTCAAAAGAATTAATTTTTGACAAAACAGTTGAATCATTGACTGAAAAAAGTTCTTTTTTAACAAAATAGTTACATTTTCAACGAACTAATTAAATTTTCAAACAAAAATTGCCCTTTCCTACCGTAAAAGATGAATTTTCAATCAAATGGTAGAAATGTTAATCAAAAGAGATTACACTTGAGCTAAAAACAGTTTAATTTTCAACCTACAAATATGAATTCATAACACAAAATGGGATAGTTGATATTTCAACCAAAAAAGATGAAATTGCTACCAAGAAATAAATGCTGAAACAAAAAAGATGAATTTTCACCACAGAGATGAAATTTCAACTAAAATGTTGAATTTTTCAACAACAACAAAATTTATTTTCAATCAAAAAGTTGCATTGCAACCAAAAAAAAGAGAAAATTTCAAACCAATAAGATTAGTTTTCTACGAAAAACGGCGAAATTTAAACTAAAAAATATTTTTAAAATATTGATTCTTCTTAAAAATATGAGAAATTTTCGCCCTTTTGAACATTTAATTATTTGTTTAATTCAGTCGAATTTATCTTGAATTACAATGAGTTTAATCAACATTATTTGAAATACATTGAATTTATATATATATATATAGTGGTGATTGCCAAATTGATGACCATTTTACACCATGAGATTTTGGAAAACAAAAAAATTTCCATACAGCCTAAAAGATTTTTCTTTTCACTAAGGGTAACCCAAGAGTACAAAAATATAAAATTAAGATGTAAAGTATAAAAGAAATTGTTAAATTATCAATTTTCCAAAATTAAAAATAATTTAAATCTGCTAACATTTATTTTTTCCCCTCGAACTCTTTAAAATTAGTCACTCTTTTGACAAATGAAGTTTTCGAACTCGAATGTTTATTAATACATGTTACATGTTTTGGAATAAAACTGCAAGTATATGCAGAAGAAACATTAATGGATGATCCACGTTTTTGTAAATAACTCAGGCTTTTAAATTCAGATGGTATTTACTTTCGCAGTTCTAAAAATGGCATGGTTTTAATATAAAAGAATGTTTAAATTTGAACCAGCTTAAACTTTCAACATTCAGATAACTAAATTTTTTTTTAATATTCATATTTTTCGTTACAAGATTTAAAATATAGGAAAATCTAACATATAGGAACTTTTAACGGTCAAATATTATTTGCTACTTTAATACACTCTATATGAAATACACTCTTTAATTTCAATCAACATAATTAATTAGTATACTCCAATCTTAGCCAAATATAATTTGCATTTGTCAATGCTGATCAAGAGCTGATTTTCTTTCTAGAAAGATTCTTTACAATCTTGTTTGGTTCAGTTCTATTAAAAAATTTTTTATAAATTATACAGTTATTATTTTTGCAACAAAATTTTTTCATAAATAATTTTTTTTAATAAGACTGTACCAAACAGAATTGTAAAGTATCTTTCAGAGAATAAAATCAGTCCTTGATCATTAAGATACGATATAAATGGCAGCTATCGTCTAAAATTGAAGCTAAACACAATCATCCATATAAAGTTTACTAAATAAACAAGTATCACATTGCCAATTTTTTTTAAATCACGCTTAGATTCCTCTTTCAAAATTTGTAGCAATTAACATTGGCTCTATTTTAGTCGATCTTATCCATCATTTTAAAAATTGATGAATTTTTCGAATTGGACTGTTCCGAGTGAACATCCTTAAATACAAAGCAATTTATTAGTAAATAGCAATGAATATCAACAATAAACAATATAAAATGAGTGTTCTCCAATGAAGGCAGTTAATCATCTATTTTTGTATTATTTTTAACCCTCTTCAGAAACAATAGAACAATATAAAAAAATCCTCTTCTAATTTTTTTCCCTGGAACAGCACCTCTTTATTCTGTATGTTTTGTAGTAAGAAAATATATTTGAATGCCATCTTTCAGAAACAATCGCGATTCAGAATCGCCAGACTTGTAGGAAAACGGAAATAAAAATATGAAAAAAATGAAAAGAATGGAGATGAGATCGTTCGCTTAATGGCGTGATCGTTAGAGTCTCATCCCCCTTTTCAGCCTATCTGCAACGGCCGACCCTCGAACGAAGGACCCTGCGCGAGATAGTAGAGTTAGTCGATTAATGCACATGCTAAATTTACGACCAATTAATGCGCCTCTCAACCGCAGCGGGTCTTACAAAAATAATATATGGGCGTCAGCGTCGTTGAAAAATGTTTTTTTTTTTTCGGTACTCCATCGCATCCGTCTCTAGGGTTTGTTTTTTTTCATCACATGCATCTTCTTCAAAAATAATAATTTTCCTAGATAGGCACAATAAGCCCAGGAATATTAAGCCATTACGAATCATTTTGGTTATTAAATTCAGATCAAAATTAATTTGTACACAACATCATTCATATCTGTCGAGTCGCAGTTCTTCCGACCTGATGAAGAAACTATTTTGTTCTTATTATATCATTAAACCATCTTCCTTTCAGGGTAAGCTTGATTCACTTGGTGAAGAAAGGAGTACCGTGTGGGAGGGGGTATAGATTTGTAGATTGATCTAGAATTCCCGTGTTATTTATTTAAATAACACGTTCGTTTCGCAACACTGCTCCGACCCAGGTTGCTGATCAATCTCTCTAGCAATCACCCTAAGTGAAGAACCTCACAAAGTCGACATGTGAGGTCTCCACTCGGGCCCATCAGTATCCAAGGTCTTTGCTTTCAGACGTCATTCACTCCACTGATACTCTTTTTATAAACTATTTGTCTCCACACTTTTCTGTCCAAGCATACCTCTCTAGCTTCTTTCACGTCCATGAATTTTTTTATACAGGCTTCTGTATTTCTATGGTTTATTATGTCTTTTCGAATAAGAGTCTCATATACACATTCTAATTATTCTTTCCGCGGTCTGCCTCTGGGCACACTGCCATTTACTTTACCTTGATACACTTGTTTCGTTATTCGTTCATCTTACATTCTCTAAAGATGCCCAAACCATCTCAAATCATTTCATTCACATATGTCAACTAGTGTCTCCTCTACACCAAATTCTTGGAGGATCATCTCATTACTCACTTTGCCCATCAGTGTTTTGCCGCATATCATGCGCGGGAATTTCATGTTAATCGCGTTAATTTTACTCTTATCCTTTTCTTGATAGGTCCTGGTCTTGCTAACGTACAGCACAGTCGGTATAAATATAGAATTAGGTATTGCCCTTTTAGTTTTACTTGATATATTTTAACTTCTGATAATGGGCCCAGCTCTACCGAATACCTTCTTGCCCTCGTTTATACGCCTATCTCCCCATCTATCTTTCTCATGAACTTGTTCTATTCTCTCATCACCTATGACAATGTTGCACATTTTTTTCTCACCCTATCCTTCAAATGCTATTACCTTCGTTTTATTTACGTTAATTTTGAGGCCCATGTTCTTCATGCTTGTGTTCAGTCTGCTCCACATTCTTTGCAAGTCCTCGATTGACTCTGCCATAACAACCTTATCATCTGCGAAAGCTAATCCACGTTCCCTCACTGTCTCAAGATGCACACCTTCTTCGACTAAGAGGACCATTGCTAGACACTTGTCCATGAATATATTAAATAGCAATCAGGACATGACGCGCCCTTGCCTAACAACTTGCATAATATCGAACCAGTCACTCAGTTTCCAATTAACCCTTACACTCGCTTTGCTACCAGCATATATTCTTTTTATTGCTTGTAGGAGCCATCGATTGACTCCGTACTCTTTCAGGACTTCTCAAAGTTTACTTCTATCCATCTTGTCAAACGATTTTTCTAGGTCAATATATGCACAGGAAACTTTTTTCCTCACTCTCAAACTTTTTTCTAAATATTTGATCCGTACATGATCCTCCTGGCATAAATCCACTTTGTACTTCCCATATCTTTTCTTCTGTTATTTTCATTGCCCTACGAATAAGTATTTTTGAATATACTTTACTAACGGCACTTAATAAGGTGATATCTCTGTAATTATTGCAGTTGCCTTTATCTCCCTTTCCTTTGTATATTGGTACGATAATCGCTTTTTTTCTAGTTATCTGGAACTTCTTACATCTCGACACATAAATTGATCAATTCGTACAACCTGCGAAGTATGCATTCACCACCGTATTCAAGTATTTCAAAAAGTACCGTTCTTGGGTAAATCGCACGTCATCTATTCATGAAAATGAAAAATTCCTCATCTTAATCATTTAACCGCAAAACTGCAGATTATTATTATTATCTTGTTAGGCTGATTCATTTAAGTCCCATTGCACTGCGCTAAAACCTATTGTGCCTTTATTTGAAACCCCAGTAAAACAGAGGTCTATACCGGGGTTACCCTCGCTGCTAATGTAACATTTAAGTCTTTTGGCATGAGTACACATACCGTCAGACGACTCCACTTCACTGGATATGGGTCTGTGACAATTTTTCTTTTACTAATGTGGGCTTCGAATTGCCGTCTTATATAATTACAACCAGTGATAACTCGCATCTCCATCCGACTTTATTAGAAGTATACGAATTTGCCTGGCAGTTTGTCCAGGGGAGAGGAAAACTGCAGAAAACACCCTATCGAGTTCAGCCAGTTTTTCGACAGTCGGGATTGAAGACAGATATTCAACTCTACCCATCGATATAAATGAAAATTACTTTAGGGGTTTTTTCGGGTTGCTGATTTTGAATCCAAAGTCAAAATGTCAACATTCAAGATGAAGGATCCAATATGGCAGAACAACATTGTAAGAATATAACAGATTTTATGAAGTATTGCTATTCGGGGAATTTTCATGTCCCTGATTTCAAGTCTGAAGACCAAATTTCAAAATTTTAAATATCGGATTCAATTTGGCGGAGCTTACCTTTAAATATAAAACAAATTTGATTAAAACGTGCTACAGAAGGATTTCTCAGGTCTCTAATTTAAAATATGAAGCCTAAATTCAAAATTCGATATGGCGGAACCAATACGGAAAAAAGTGATCGGTTTAATCTAAAAACGTTTATATCAAGTAAAATATCGATTTCAGAATGTTTATGCTTTTGATGTGGATTTCCGCGGCTTGATGAGCTATCGAAACCCAAGGCCAGCATCAGCTCTGAATGAGGCAAATCGTAATTTTCTGAATTTAAAGATATAAAATATCTCTGAAAATTTATTCATCATTTCTTGTAAAGGGACAAAGAAACAAAACGTATTCAGAAAACTGTAGGTCCTTTAATATACATGAATTATTATAGAAAAACAGAAAAAAATTACCCACAACCAATTTTAACCTTTCTTGTTTACTGTGAAGGACACTCATACGTTCCTTACTTTAGCATGAGGTCAAAGCATGATACAAATTTGAATAGAACGACCAAAAATGACTCATCATATATGTCAGCCTCATAATCGATAACTCGTAATTAATAACAATCATTTTCACATAAATCCAATTATATTGGTTCGCCTTAGATCCATCATTTGAAATGTTTGTGTTTAGACTTCAGATTTGAAAACACCGACCTGAAAAACTGGCGACTAGCACTTTTTAACCAAGTTTGTTTCATTTACACAAGTTCGGTTCGCCATATTGGATCCACTATATTTAATTTTTAAATTTGGACTTTAGATTTGAAATCAGCGACATGAAAATTCTACTAACAGCGATATTTAGTAAAATTGTTTATATTATTAAAATGTTGTTCCGCCATATTGGATTCTCGATCCTGAATTTTAAATTCATGCCATGAAGGTTTAAAATAGAAAATTCAATTGCATTTTTCTCGGAAACAGGAAGTAACGGGCTTAATTAAAGCCCGGATTTGGATTCGGCATGACGAAATCTATTGCAAAATTTGTGTAGCATATTATACATATATCATATCTGAGCGCCCACGGTATTCAATAATACAAATTTTTGTCAAAAAATGTCGAACTTAATCTACATTTACAAGGTCAAAAATATTTTTCTCAAGCTTTGCTACATTTTTACTTCATTTTGTAGTTGTTCATATATAAATCACAAAAACATCCATTCTATTAGGTCATTCCTATCAAAATTTCTACGATTTTGTCACGGACTTTTCGCTTTAGCTCACTGTGTGCCATCGATAAAATTGTAGAATCCTTACTCAAAAACACATCTATGCAGATATGCTGCTGAGTCAGAGATCAGCTTTGAAGAACTCTGACATTCTTGATGGAGAAACTTAACGCCCATGATTTTACAACAATTAATTAATAATAAAATTATGATAAAATTATTAATTTTCTATCTAAAACTAATGGTGTAACAATATGTCTAAAAAATTTTGCAAACACTGTTTTTGAAAAATTGATTGGCTTTTCACTAATTAGAGTTGTTCTACATCTTAAATTTCTAATTTTTATACACTGAAACCTTAAATAAATTACAACTTGGGCTTGGCCTGAAATTGCCTTGTAACTATTTCCTAATATTACGAAATATACGCGCGTGAGTACCCGCGCACTGCTCCTTTGTCGTTACGCTTCTGGTGTTTCACGCATCGTTGAGCAGCCCATCTCGACCCCGAGGGGCTCCAATCTCACCCCTAAACCGCCGCGGCAGCAATTCTCGGAATTAGTAAATCCGGGGTAAGTAATTCCAGATCCCAGTGTAATTAAATCTACAAATAGTCCCTTTTAGTCAGAAAAATCATAGAAAACCTTATGCGAATTGAGAAACATTTGTGCTTCATGATACATTTGCGCGGTTAAATTAAAACTTTCCAATTATCTAATAAATTATTGTAAATATTATACATGTTTTACGTCAGTGCTTGTTGCTTGAAATTAGTTTTTTTTTTTTAAATGAATTTTAGTATAAAATCAGAAACTTTTGAAGAAGACTTATAAATTCTAAAAATGTTACTTTGTATTATTTTTTCCCCCGGATATCAGCGTTGTTAAACAAAAATCATCATCAAGATTCTCAACTTTAAAAATTTCAGGTTATGTTATGGATTTCGAAGGTTCATAGTTTCTGAACAAATTGTAGGTTAAGTTAGCGTTTTACATGAAAAATATGTATTTTACGTATCCTAGACCAAAAATCATTATAATTTGAACGGGATTCATTATTTTTTTAAATAATTTTGGATTATGTTAGCGTTTTACAACAAACATTGTTGTTTAAAACAAAAATCATTATAATTAAAAGATTTCGAATTTTTTGACATTTTTGGATTATTTTAATGTTTTTCGTCGGAAATTTATATTTTTAATGACAAAAAAAAATAATTTGAAGAATATAAATTTTTTTTAACAATTTCAGTTTATGTTGTCGTTTTACGCAGCCCCCTGGAACTCGGAGTTGAAAATGTACTATGTGTTGACAGTGGCCGTGTGGTGGTGCCAGCTATGCAGTTGGTCTATGATTCTTGCAAATGCATGGCCAAATAATAAAATTGAATTTAATAACACGTTGAAAGTAATTTACTGACAATGTTAAATAATTTTTGAGTGCTTTGAATGATCTTTGCCACATTTTCCATCTTCTAAGCGAAATAAATCTGAGGAAAACTGCTTGTAGATGAAAAAATCTGCATCTATTCACGGTTGCGTTTGTTTTGATTGTAAATCGGGACATACAAAAGTATTCGGGAGAAAGAAAAAGCTAAAAAAATTCAATTTTTCAAAGCGACAAATTATCCAAATATTGAATAGCTCTTTTAAGGGATGATATCAAACTTAAACCTGGTGATGCAGTTTGTTCTTTGCACTTCAACCCAGAAGATATAATCCGAGAAAAGGTTTTTAGAGGTCTTGATGGAAGTGTTGTGCCAACGATAAGTGTTACTTATAAAGTATATAGGTATATCTTTTTATTTTAAAAGTT